>JAPDVR010000018.1:21287765-21295265 GCA_026230005.1 Gila orcuttii | reverse complement strand
TCTCGAGATACTGAAGCCAAAAAATTATCCTTAATTTTGTATTCATTGTCAACGCAGTGCAGCAGCTAGCAGACCTAGAGCAGGCCATCTCGCGTGCTCATTGGCTGCGCTGCGGGCAACTGCTGCAGCCTACCAGTGAGCCCGGCGTGACGTCACGCCCAATGAAGGGCGCCCGCACCTTCATAGCGTCACAGCCCGCCAGAATGGGCGTGGCTTAGCGTTTAAAAGTAGGGGCTGTAGGCTGACTTCCCTGATTTTTCGTCTCTTCAGCGAGCTCTTCGCATCGCTGGATCTGAGAGAAGCCACCGCCGCCGTCGAACAGCGAACAGCCAGCTTAGGACAGCGCTGAGGAAACCGCCCGTCTTCGCCACCTTCAGCCATCCGTGCGAGCTACGCTATCCGGCGACGTATCCTTTTTTGCCTTGCTATATATTCTAAAAGAGCAGCGAGCGTCTTTTTAAAGATGCCTCGCACTTCCTGCGGCTCGTGTAGAGCCCCGCTCAGCGCCGGAGACCGCCACCTGATCTGCGCTCTCTGCCTGGGCCTGGAACACGTGAGGAGCTTCCGCTGTTGACCCTGCGGGCTCGACTCGAGGCCTTCAACACCGCAGCAGTCACTCCGCCCTCTGTGGGACCGCGCAGGAAGAAGTGCCGTTCTCTGAGACAGCCGGAACCTGTGGCCACAGCGACGCGCTCGCCGGAGAACCTCCCTCGAGCCTCGCTTTCGCCTTCCCCGCCTCTCCTCACCGACGCGCAGCTGCCGCTTACGAGCCTCACTGCCGTCGCATCGGAGGATGAGGCCGAAGAACACGCCACGAGAGACTGCTGCTCCATCCTGCTCCATCCTGGCATCGGACAGCGAGGAATGGTCGCTTCATTCCGCCACCTCGTCGATCCAGGAATCCACCCGTACCCGCGCTGGAGCTGATGCGGAACTAATGCGCCTGCTCACACAGGCTGTTGACCGTCTCGGGTTCGAGTGGTCGCTGCCAAAGGAACCCGCCCCGAACAGGCTCGAAGGTTGTTTCCTTCAGAGTCGCCGCCGCGCAGCTTCAGCAACTAGGCCCGCTCCATTCCTGCCGGAACTTCATTCGGAGCTGACGAAGTCGTGGAGTACACCGTTTTCCTCGAGACTTCAGTCACAGGCCTCCGCGTCGCTCTCCCAAGTGGACGCCGCCGCCGAGAAAGGGTACACGGCTATTCCCCCTGTGGAATAGGCGGTCGCAGCGCACCTTTGCCCGCCCTCTGCGAGATGGCGGTCACGGTCAGCCCTCCCGTCTAAAGCCTGCAGAGCCACGTCCGCCTTGGTCGCCCGCGCTTATCCCGCCTCCGGCCAGGCCGCGTCTGCTCTACACTCAATGGCTGTGCTACAGATCCTGCAAGCCGACCACCTCCGTGAATGGGATGAGAAGGGCCGGGATCCAGCTGCGGTTACGGACCTGAGAAGTGCGACGGATCTCTCTCTCCGCGCCACCAAAACCGCAGCCCAAGCCATCAGACGAGTCATGGCCACGTTAACTGTGACAGAAAGGCACCTCTGGTTAACGCTCGCGGATATGAGGGAATCTGAGCGAGCCACCTTCCTGAACGCGCCGCTCTCCCCCACTGGTCTCTTCGGCCCAGCGGTGAACGGGATCGTTGACCGCTTCTCTGAGGTGCAGAAGACCACGCAGGCCATGAACCTCTTCCTGCCGCAACGCTCGAGTTCCGCCACAGGAACAGAAAGGAGAGACAAAGCCAGCCTCCTGTGCGAACCAGCACCCAGCGTCCAGCACAGCCTCAGCCTTCGCAGCGACGTCAGGGAGGCCGCCCTAGGTCGCGCTCAGACAGCCGTCACAGACCGCCGCCCCCCTGAGGGCCTCGGCAAAGCATTACACTGAAGTCTGAGCACGCGAAGCCCTCCTAACAGAGAGAGAGAAAAGACGCGCGTGTCCCGCTACGGCCGGACCATCGTCAAAGTTAATTTCCCTGTCAGTCCCCTTCAAACAGGCTACTGCAGTGGTTCAATTAGCAGCCAACGAGCCGGTTTATTCACCCTCTCGCCTGCACACAAACGCCATTTTCACGGCGACCCAGAGAAATCTCAAAAAGATTATAATGTCTGGTCCGGCTCACGCCGTCAGTGTTTTAAGTGTAGTGAAAGTGCCCACGCCCCAGTGTTCACCCCTACACATAAGCACTCCGAATCCCGTGTCACTCACAGAGCACACTCTCATAAAGCGCAGAAAAGCCGCTCGAGTTTTGAATTTAAGAAATGTGTCCACAGGTCTGTGCCCACTATCTGACCGCTCTGTTACATGATCAAAGAAGCAGGTTATGAATGTAAGTCTCGTGCCCGCCAGAGAGCGCTCACGCTTGCTAACACAAACCTCTCCCTGGGCTCAACCCGCGCGTTTAAGTGTTACCACAAAACGCCGGGCGTTAATAAAATGCTCCCCATCCATTATGATTGGGGCGTCAGATACAGTTGTAAGTCTCATGCCCGCGTACACGCGCTCACGCTTACAGAAAGCTTTTCCGCCCGGAGCGCTGCTCGCGCGTCAAAAAGTGGTAAAAGTATGTTCCCCATCCCTTATGATTGGGACATCTCACATAAGTCAGCCGGTTTCGGTTGTCAGCGAGTAGCCATTGCCCAGAACCGAGAGCGAGCGCGCCGCGCTTTCGGCTCCGTTCAGTTTCACAAGCCCGCAAATGGCGGCGGTCTGAACCCGGAGGCCATTCGCCCCCTAGCGGCTCACATAGCTGCGTGGGAAACTATCCCAGGGATTTCAGAATGGGTGCTGAGCACAATAAAGCAGGGCTATACACTTCAATTCATTCGCCGTCCCCCGCGCTTTCAAGCCCGGACCACGACGATAGTGAATGCGGAAGTAGCACACCTACTTCACGCAGAAATAACAAAGCTGCTGTGCAAAGGGGCTATAGAAAAGGTACCGCCTTCTCTGAGTGAGTCAGGCTTTTACAGCCGATATTTTCTCGTACCCAAGAAGGACGGAGCCTTCAGACCTATCCTAGATCTGAGACATTTGAACAAAGTGCTTGCGAAAAGACCGTTCAAAATGCTTACGACCAGGAAAATCCTCGCGCACGTTCGCCAGAGGGACTGGTTTATTTCTCTAGATCTGAAGGATGCCTATTTTCAGATTCAGATAATACCCCGTCACAGGCAATTTTTGAGATTCGCCTTCGACGGTCAGGTATATCAATACACCGTCCTGCTGTTCGGCCTGTCCCTAGCACCCCGTACATTTACGAAGTGCATGGACGCGGCGCTCGCCCCCCTGAGAAGTCAGGGGCTGCGAATAATTAACTATCTGGACGACTGGCTGATATTGGCACAGTCAGAGACAGAACTGCTATCTCACAGGACAGTGCTTCTCAGTCATCTGGAAAGCTTGGGTCTCACGGTCAACTGGACCAAGAGCTTGTTACTGCCCAGCCAGTCAATTTCCTTTCTAGGAATAGAACTGGACTCGGTGACCATGACGGCTCGTTTATCGACACAGTGCGCGCGCTGTGTTCGCCACCTAGCCGCATCTTTCCAGAAGGGCAGCTTTCCCCGTTTGAAAACATTTCAAAGGATGTTGGGCTGTATGGCATCAGCTGCAGCAGTGCTTCAGCTGGGCCTACTGCGCATGCGCCCGCTCCAACGCTGGTTGAATACTCGCGTGTCCCGCCGAGCCTGGGTGTCTGGCGGCCAGAAAATCAGAGTGACTCAGACCTGCATAGCGGCTCTGCAGCCCTGGTTAGTGGCCGACTGGTACCAGCAGGGAGTAATGATGGGAACCATCTCTTATCGGAAAGTCATCTCGACAGACGCGTCCAACTCGGGTTGGGGCGCACTGTTCGAGGGCAGACCGGTCTTTGGCCAGTGGTCGGACCAGGAGAAGGGTTTTCACATAAACTGTTTGGAGATGATATCGGTCGAGAACGAGCTGAAGTGCTTCCTCCCGTTCATACAGGACCAGCATGTTCTTGTCCGCTCGGACAACATGTCTGTGGTATCCTATGTAAACCGTCAGGGCGGTGTCAGATCCAGAAATCTCTGCAATCTGATGGAACGCCTCCTTATTTGGTCTCAGATGCACCTGCGCTCGCTGAGGGCGGCGCATGTGCCTGGCCATTTGAACGACGGCCCAGACAAACTGTCCAGGGACAATGTTCCCCCAGGGGAATGGTCCCTGCACCCCCAAACGATCCAGAAACTGTGGCGCCTATTCGGCAGAGCGGAAGTCGACCTATTTGGGTCAAAAGACAACGCTCAATGCCCGACGTTCTTCTCGAAGGACGAGGACGCGCTGGCCCAGGTTTGGCCCAGCCTCCCGCTATATGCTTTCCCTCCGGTCTCTCTGTTACCACAGGTGATCAAGAGAATCAGGGAAATGCGCCACTCGGTGCTCCTCATAGCCCCGCGTTGGGAGAATCAGATTTGGTTCCCGGAACTAGCACGGCTGTCACATACAGCTCCGTGGCCGATTCCGGTGAGGGCAGATCTCCTCTCTCAGGCTCGCGGCACGATCTGGCATCCCCATCCAGAGCGCTGGTCTCTGCATGCATGGTTGATCAACGGGTACTCGTTGCCCTGCCAGAAGGAGTGATGAACACGATCACGCAGTCTAGAGCCCCTTCCACGAGAAGGCTCTACGCATCTAAATGGTCGGTGTTCTCTGGATGGTGCACCGACAGAGGTCTGGACCCGCGGAGATGCGCGGTCGAGCATCTGCTCACCTTCCTACAAGAGCTGTTGGATAAGGGAAGGCCCCATCCACGCTCAAAGTATACGTGGCGGCCATGGCAGCGTTCGCAGAATCGACGCACGGCCAGTCACTGGGAAGACATGAGTTGGTCATCCGCTTCCTAAGAGGAGCTAGAAGGATGAATCCGACGCGCCCCCCGTCGGTTCCCATGTGGGATCTTTCATTGGTCCTCGAGGCCCTGAAAGCTTTTCCTTTTGAACCACTAGACTCCGTGGGGTTGAAATATCTATCACTGAAAACCGTCTTTCTGACTGCACTGTCGTCAGTAAAACATGTGGGGGACCTGCATGCGCTGTCTGTCAGCGCGTCGTGTCTTGAGTTCGGGCCGAATGACTCTAAAGTCATCCTCAGACCTAGACATGGCTATGTTCCTAAAGTGATGGGCACTCCATTCAGAGCGCAAGTTATTTCGCTGTCAGCTCTCCCAGCATCTGACAGCGAAAGTGATGTGAATCTCCTCTGCCCTGTCAGAGCGCTGAGGTTCTACATTACGCGCTCCGCCTCCTTCAGGCGTTCGGAACAGCTTTTTGTTTCGTTTGGTGGGCGCACCAAGGGTCTCGCCTCCTCGAAACAGAGCCTGTCCAGATGGATAGTGGACGCTATAGCAGCCGCTTACGCGTCAAAAGGTCTGCAATGCCCTCTGGGCATCAGGGCTCATTCCAAGAGAGGCGTGGCCTCTTCGTGGGCATGGTCCAGTGGAATTTATATCCATGACATATGTGTAGCGGCGGGCTGGAGCTCCCCGTCTACCTTTGTCAGGTTTTATAACCTAGAAGTTCCTGCCTTGCAGGCTAAACTGTTGTCAGTTTGAAGGAGAGGTGTATTCTGCCCAGATCTCCTGCTCAGATCACTCTCACATGACTCAGCTCTCCTGGTTGAGCTGCACTAAGTAGGGTATGTGCCATATGCCTATACAGACTGGCGCGCTGCTCTGTATTCCCTATGTGTGCTTATGTACAAGTGATGGCCCGCATGGCTGGCCACCTTATTTTTCCACTTATGGGGTTCCCCTGAAAGTTCGGGGTCTCATGGTGGATGCTTGGCGTGCAAGGCGTTGACAAAGTGTTCCCGTAGCGTAAGCTAAACTTACGCAATACGAGAGAACCTCTCGTAAGAGAACGATACTCGGTTACTAACGTAACCTCGGTTCTCTCTAGAGAGGGAACGCGTATTGCGTAACCGGCCGTGCTCGCGCCACGAGCGACTTCGCTTCAGTCGACGAAAAACCAGGGAAGTCAGCCTACAGCCCCTACTTTTAAACGCTAAGCCACGCCCATTCTGGCGGGCTGTGACGCTATGAAGGCGCGGGCGCCCTTCATTGGGCGTGACATCACGCCGGGCTCACTGGTAGGCTGCAGCAGTTGCCCGCAGGGCAGCCAATGAGCACGCGAGATGGCCTGCTCTAGGTCTGCTAGCTGCTGCACTGCGTTGACAATGAATACAAAATTAAGGATAATTTTTTGGCTTCAGTATCTCGAGAAGATGAATCTTTCCCGTAGCGTAAGCTAAACTTACGCAATACGAGAGAACCTCTCGTAAGAGAACTGAATTTTTTGGCTGCATGAATGGAATCAGTTTTCTCTGAGTAACTTTTTGAGGGATCTAACAGGTACACAGTGTGGTTGACCGCATTTATGTACTGAAAATGAAAAGTGGGGAGAATGTACATCTTTTAATAATATTCCAGACACTGTAAATAATGACAGATCTCATTAAGCTACTCAATATAATAATTACCTTTGCATTTTAAACCATCATTAAGTATATTTAGCTTTTTAAAGCAAGATGGAAAGCAGGCAAATTTGTTATGTAATTTTGCAATAGATTATGTATTATTTTTTATGTGTAAGCCTTATAATATTAGTCCCTGCAAACACACACACAAATTTGCATATTCACACTATAGTCCAGCCACTTTGATGACCTTTGACAAACTCTGCTGGGCAATCTGCGTGCTGTCCCCATTCAGAATCACCCATGCTGTGTAGTGATTGAGAATGTATATGGAGTTCCCCATCTCCAGTTGATTGACAGCAAGATGAAACAGGCCTTCAATTATCTACATAAGAAATGTTGGGGAAATGTTTTTATTTATTTTAAGTTGCATTATAAATTAGGAATACAATGTTAAGAAGACATCAAACATATATCTCTTTCAATTATAAGGATACACAATTAAAACTGCAATTTACCCTGTAACATCAGTCAGATTTGCTGTAATTTGTGAAAATTAGTTTTTTTTTTAATGTGTTGTATTACAACCATTCATTTCAATATTTTAATTTTTAATCTAAAAAAACACATTCCCAAAAAACACATGGGTAACTAACCATGTTTATGATAAAACATTACAATAATTGCCCATCATTAATGGGTATCTGTAATGCAGGACAAATGATTACTTCTATATTAACAGTTAAGCTAACACTATTTAATAATATGAAAATTAGATTAACTAATCAACAAGTAATAGTCAATATAGGACTGAGATAGTTACTTAATTAATAATTAATTAAATTAACCTCATTAAAAACTATTAACTATGACACATTATCAGTACTTACCAATTACTTACTAATCACAATATTGTAATGAATGGCCTTAATCAAAATGCCCTAGTCATCAGAAAACCTTCCCCCTCTCCCCTGCTGTCATCGCCCTAAAACCAGTTCTCTTCAAATGCCGTTATCACCTCAGCTCCACTAAACGATCTCAGCAAAAGACTGTGTCTACAAGCCTCAAAA
>JAPDVR010000018.1:21005265-21282765 GCA_026230005.1 Gila orcuttii | reverse complement strand
AGTTCTCTGCATTCTAGAAAAGCCGTTTATCATTAACTGAAAATGTCATGTAAATATTCAGATGATTTGAGCTGCAGCTTCTGACAGATGAGAGCTGATCATGATGGTGTATTATCGTTTATACTGGACGCTGTGGATGATGTCCTGTTTTGGTAACTTTTAAAACTTAAAACCGAGTCTTGAATATCGGTATTAAATAACTAGTTAGTCCTATTTTAATTATGTAGTAATTGCAGAAAAATGACTGCCTTCTAAATTTTTCTACAAAGAAAAAAATACAGGAGTTGTAGTAGTTAATTGCAGGACAAAAATAATAATAATAATAATAATAAGTAGGCTATGCATTTAGTGAAATTGTAATTTTCATTCTTTTCTTTCTTAAACAGGGTCATATTTCGGTCAAGATCTGCAGTTTCCTGAGCCGGCTAATGGAGCAGTGGGAGAAAGCGTTGTGCTCGCCCCTGATAACCCACCCTCCACATCCATTATAACTCATACTCAATGGTTTTTTACTTCAACTCTTATTGTTTCAGCAGCATCTGGTGTAACTACAGTAAACCCTGCATATAAAGACAGAGTACGTTTTGTCATCACCACTCTCGGTCTGGAGCTGCAGAATCTGAGACGGAATGATTCTGGAATATACAGACTCATTGTAACAACTAGTGCTTTCGAGACACTTACAGGAGAAACTTCACTACAAGTGTTTGGTGAGCATGTTGCTAAAACTATGAAGGTAACCCAGCTAGAAATTTTTTGTTCTATAAATGTTCTGAGAACATTACCATGCAGTGTTCTAATAATGTTTTCAGCAGGTAGTTTTATTTTGGTTCCCAGAATGTTCTCCTAAAAGCTAGGATAACATTCTCTAAAAACATTCTAAATATGTTTAATGCTAATATTGTTAGAACATTATTCCCTAATGTTCTTATAACGTTTTCAGCGGGTAGTTTTATTTTTGTTCCCAGAATGTTCTCTTAAAAGTTCTAATAACATTCTTTAAAAACATTCTAAATATGTTTGATGCTAACATTGTTAGAACATTATTCCCAAATGTTCCTATAAAATTTTCAGCGGGTAGTTTTCTTTTTGTTCCCAGAATGTTCTTAAAAGATCGGATAACATTCTCTAAAAACATTCTAAAAGTGTTTAATGTTAACATTGTTAGAACATTATTCCCTAATGTTCTTATAACATTTTCAGCGGGTAGTTTCATTTTTGTTCCCAGAATGTTCTCTTAAAAGATGTCATAACATTCTCTAAGAACACTCTAAAAATGTTTTGTGATGACCTTCTATAAAGGTTTTATCATAAAATTTTTAGAACATTACATCCCCTAACATTCTTATAAAGTTTTTAGTGGGATGTTTTCTTTTTGTTCCCAAAATGTTCTCAGACTCTTAAACAAAAAAAAATGCTTAGCTATAACATTGTTAAAACATACAATTTTATTAATCTCAAAACTAAAACATCAAAATCTAACAGGTTAATAAATGGCATCCACATAAATTATTAGAAGTTCTGCGTACAGTAAATGCCCAACATTACATGAAGAACTCAGTAAAGTCCAAAGTGCAATCATGCGTCTTGACTGCTGTGTTTGCTCAGAGCGCTCATCATCAGTCTTTGCTTGTCTTGGTTCTTGCAGAAGAATAATATAGTCATCTGTATTAATATGTGTTCTATACTGTTCTCTCTTCTAGTTGTCCAGCTGCTCTCCCAGTTCGCAGCATTGAATTCTATTCTCTGTGTACATGGTAGAGTTTTTCCTCATAGCCTATAAAAGAAGATCATGCAACAGTGTAAACAGAAAGAATACAAATACATGCATATTAAGATCACAAGCAATATTGACATTGAAAACTTTCAAAATTAGCCAGCTTAATTAGAATCAGAAATTATGTAAAGACTAATTTATTGAAAGTATAAATATGATACCTTATAATCCGTGTAGCATTCGTTCAGTCATTTTTTTTATTTAATACTGAAAGTAGAAAATTAGAAAACAGTTCCTTTTTCGTTTTTTTTCCCCTTCTTTTTTTCCAAAAAAACCCCCAGAAAATCAAGAATTCAGCTTGATTTTTCGTTTTTCGTTCTGAGGTAGAAAAATTAATAAACAGCTTGAATATTCCATTTCTACACGTGGAATGAAACGCCCCTTTCCTCTGATTTGTCACAGCCGAAGATCAAACTGTTCCGTCATCAGTTCTTCCTCAGTTCCGCGCAGCAGAATAAGAGTCCGTGCGGATTTATATTTTTCTCATCAAACAACCAGACTAAGGAATGGCTCGACACAACTCGTACCGGGGAAGAGCCTAGACAGGGCTGTAAGGCCTGTTTTATTCAAATAAAATAATAGCCTATAATTTATATCTCAAGGATGCGCGCGGTGCACTGGGTCATGTCGAGGGTGCTGATCCACTTGTCCGTGCGACACTTCTGTCGCGCCGCGCTCCGCTTTATTCCTATGGGTGACGTCACGTGCAAAGCATTCCGGGAAGGCGGCGCTTCATTTGGAAAATTGTTGCGCGTCAAAAAGCTGGCCGATGCCCATCTTTATGCAAATGAAGTCCGTTGAACGCGACGTGTCTATCCAATAGAAGTAGAGCATATGGAGACGGGGGGAAGTCTCTCGCAGGTCCTCTGTTCTGATACGCAACATTTCCCGCTCAGTCAAAACCGCGCCCATAGCGGTAAACAGATGAACGCCCATCAATGTACAAATGTGGGGGAGGCGTCGCGACACCACGCGACAGTCGTGTCGGACAAGTGGATCAGCACAACAGGCGCGCGCATGCGTCACATCGTTGTAAAAAACTCATTTTATTATTAGCCTATTCAGAAATGGTGTAAAAGACTGGTAAATAAAATACAACATTAACATTATAAACACTATTTATAACATATAGGCTATGCGTATTTTACTTCCCTTTACTAGCCTATTTAAAATCCTTAAATTAATGCTATTCAGAAAACAACAAGAATGAAAAATAAGTAACGTTAGCCAGGTATAATAAAAATATACATAGCCTATAAAAATAGCCTATGTCCCCTTTATTACAAACAACATTTAGCCTATTTTAAACCTAATTAGCCTAAACGAATTTATTTTAATCAAAACTGAAACTGTAGAGACGTTGGGATCGAGCATCTCTCTTTCGGTCCAACGTTTCCATATTTGCAATGTAACGTTTGGAATTTGGATGTTAAAATTTCTAGCGGCGTTATTAATGTAAAGAAGGTTTCCTACTTTAGTCAAGTCCCTTTTAAATCAGCATCTTCACAGTAAGGGAAATTAGTTTGGAATAACAGCAAGTAGGTGGTGACTGACGGCACAACCTTTAATATTGTATACAACAGACAATTAAATTAAGCAGAATAACTTTTTATATGATTGGTTGACTGTGTTTTATTTTAATAATGAACAGGCTACGATGTCAAGCTAGCAATGCCAGAAGTGAACAGATAGTATGTTGTGTAAGCACGCGATGCGGCGCCATTAAGTGGACTTGTTCTTCAGCAGGGGAAATAACTTAATACTCTGTCATTTAATACTCTGTAATTCGAAACAGTAAAATATATATTTTTATTTCTGTACATTCAAAATGACTACAAAATGTCATATGCCTTTGAAAAATAAAGAAAACCACATGATGCGCGTCTCGGTCTCCTTGAACATCTTTCTGGCGCACACCAAAAATGAACCAAAATCTAAATAGCCTTTCTTGGCGCACCTCAACATTTAGATTATTTGAAGTAAAACGCATTATATAGGGCTAATCACTTAGGAATAAATCACAGCGTGCTTCATGATAATAACGTGACTTTACAGTCCGGAAAATATAAAATAGCAAATTATTTCACGGACCAACTGGCACTTGAGAACTGCTGGTCTCTACAGAAGAAAGCCCTGTCTAGCCTCTTGCCCGGTACGGGTTTTGTCGAGCCATTCGTTAGTCTGGTTGTTTAATGAAAAAAAGATGAAATGTAGTTGCAATAAACGAGTTAAGAATCCACACATCAGCTGCAGCAGCGGAGGACTCTTATTCTGCTGTGCAGCTCCGCACAGCAGAATAAGAGTCCTCCGCTGCTGAAGAACTGACGACGGAACAGTTTGATCTTCGGCTGACAAATCAGAGGAAAGGGGTGTTTCATTCCCGCCCACGTGTAGAAATGGAATATTCAAGCTGTTTATTAATTTTTCTACCTCAGAACGAAAAATCAAGCGGAATTCTTGATTTTCTGGGGGGTTTTTTTGGAAAAAAAGAAGGAAAAAAAAAAAAAAGGAACTGTTTTCTAATTTTCTACTTTCAGTATAAAATAAAAAAAACGACTGAACGAATGATACACGGATTCCTTATGAGTATCTTTTTTGTTTCTGTAATTTAAAACATATACTTAATCCATTATATACATGTTAATAACACAACTAGAGGCTAAATTATGTGAACAAACTTTGATGTTGGCTTGAGAAGCCTGAACCTCAAACCAGGACTGGAACTCAGGTAGCCATGAGCACAGCTCCAGCATGTCACAGCGCTGCCCACAAGGCTATTGCTCTGATTTAACAGCGGTTATATTGTCTATGGATCGTTACATTTCTTACAGATTTCTGCTTGTTTTAAATCAGATACAGATAAAGTAGCACTGCATTGGCGATAGAACAATTTCTAGAGTGAATTAATCATACCTGTAAGTGCAGCGTCTCTTTGCTATTAGTAAAGCTGTAAGTTTTAGTTACTTCAAAAGCAGAAAGAAATATATGCTAAGCTAGTTATTTTAGTCAATAAAGTTTTAAATATAGATATTTTTCTAACACAAACGCATGGCTTTGCTTCAAAAGGCCTTTATAACCCCGCCAGAGCCGTGTGGATTACTTTTATCATGGATGGATGCGCTTTTGTAGACTTAAAACAGAAACGGCCATTCACTGGCATTATAAAGCTTGGAAGAGCCAGGACATTTTTTAATATAACCCCGATTGTATTCGTCTGAAAGAAGAATGTCATATACACCAAGGATGACTTGAGGGGAGTAAATCATGGGCTAATTCTCATTTTTGGATGTCTTTTGGATGAGATCCTTTATGGTCTGTGTTAGGTGCTTTTAGCACTAAAGCTCTTGGAGTTAAGAGTTGAACATTTTTGTCTCAGAAATCAGAATAATAATAATAATATTTAGTTTAAATAGGTTAACAATATGTTGGCTTTCTTAAACCAACATAATTATTTCCTAACATTTGAACAAGATTACTATAATCTATACTATAATATAAAGGTAATTCTATGAAGATTTACAACAAAAGTTACAAAACCACCTACCAGTTACAAGGCTCTTTAGCTCCCATTTCCATTCACCTCTGCTGGTTTATGTTTGCCAGATTGTGTCCTTTACATTGACCATCAGCCCCAGAGTAATTACCTGAAATATTTTAAAACATGGTCTGTCAACATACAACGATATTACAAGCACATACAATATTTGCTAGAAACACAAAAGACTGAAAACGTTTTAGACTGAATGCTCTTTCCAATTTTCCCATTACCTCTTTATGAATTACTGAAATATTATTAACTTTTACTTTCAAAAGACATTAAGATTAACACGTTTAAGTAGCAAAAATAGAATATTCCTATGCATAGAACACAATATTATAGACTACCTTTGTTGTAAATGGAGACTTTGCGTCATCGGTTTTATATTCATCTTCAAACAGGCAGTTTGGAGTCTGGATTAAAACAAATCTAGCTGTTATTAAAAAGTAACATAACTCAGATTTAATGCAACTGTCATACAATTCTAAGAAAGTAAAATCTAACACTGAAAGACATTGATATATCAAGGATAAGAGAAAGCTATATGTAAACTGAAAAATACACACAAAAAAACCTTACAGTTGTGAAAGAGCTCTTCCGTTGACCAGGAGTTCTGTTGTTTTGGGCCAATGTGTCAAATAGACAATTTAGACAACTGACATTTTGCGCCGATTTCTTCAACAAAAACGTTACTTTCTTTGCGCTGTTTGTCGATTTCAAATGTTCTTACGTCATAGGAAAATCACGCTGTGATTGGTGGTTTTAAACGTCGATCCACAGTGGCCCCCAATCAGCTTCTCGTCTCTTCTAAACACATTTCGCGCTACAGTTCGCACAGTTCAGAGTAATATCCTCAAAACACTTTACGAATGCATTGCTGTTTTGATAATGTTCCTCTTTTACTATGGAACATTATGCCAATATTTTATAGGTTAAAATAATTATACTATCTGTTACCTAAACAGCTTTCCTAAAATATCCTTAAAATGTTATGAGCTTTTGTTAACACATCATATTATGAGATTGTGTCTTCTCAGGCCAATAATGTCCTCAAAACATGTCCTCCTTTGTTATTGTGCCAATGATTTATAAAAGTTGTTGATTTATATATATATATATTTATAACAACATCCCTAAAAAATCCTCAAAATGTTTCATGCAAAATGTTCTACTTTTGTTAAAAAGTCAGTTGAAAGGATTGTTTTATTAAAAACATTTTATCATCTCAGGACTAAATAATATCCTCAAAACATTTTACGAACGTTGATTTGATAATGTTCCTCCTCTGTTATTATGGAACATTGTACCAATGTTTTATTGAGAACATTGTATAATCTGTTATCTCAACAACATTCTCAAAACATCCTCAAAATGTTACAGTTATAATGTTCTTGCTTTGTTAACACGTCACATTACAAGTCCAGTCCAATCTCTGGACTCTATTCATTGTCTGCCTGTGATTTATGTCTGCTCATCTTTTTCTTCTGGTGTGTTTAAATAAAGTGCTGCAAATGGATCTGAACGCCTCTGACTCCTCGTTACAGTCATCTCAGGCCTCAATGATATCCTCAAAACATTTTGCGAACGTTGATATGATAATGTTCCTCCTCTGTTATTATGGAACATTGTACCAATGTTTTATTGAGAACATTGTATAATCTGTTATCTCAACAACATTCACAAAACATCCTCAAAATGTTAGTTATAATGTTCTAGTTTTGTTAACACGTCATATTACTAGAATGTTTTATAAAAAACACTCTATCATCTCAGGCCTCAATGATATCCTCAAAACATTTTAAGAACATTGATTTGATAATGTTCCTCCTCTGTTATTATGGAACATTGTAACAATGTTTTATTGAGAACATTGTATAATCTGTTATCTCAACAACATTCACAAAACATCCTCAAAATGTTACAGTTAAAACGTTATATCTTAGTTTACATTTAACCTTATAGGAAAATTATTTGAAATGAGAAAACATCCTTAAAAAATTCTTTGAACATTACATTCAAATGTTTTCTTTAAAACATTAACCAAACTTGTAGGGAATGTTAGCCAAAGTTCTGAGAACGTTCCCTGCTAGCTGGGAATATGCCATGAAGAATATGCGCGGGGTAAGATATTTGTGAAATTGTACATACGATTGCAAGCGTAAATTAAATTTGCATGCGCAAGAGAATATTGTAAAAGTGTAAATCGCCTTTCAAGTGTAAGAAAAAAATATTTGCAGCATTAACTGTCATTCGTAAGTAGCCTACAATTCATGTATTTTGAAGCTGCAGCTTCATGCTAAGGCAAAATAAAAAGGTTCTGTATTCTTCTGACTTTAATTTTTGGCACGGTTTTTGCTCACAAATGCGGCCAAAAGCATTGCAAGCCTGTGAACAGCAATTTGCAAGCAAAAATAACTCAGGCAGGAATAGCAAAAGAGATGAATTGCGTAAAATCAAACTTTGTGTAAAAAAAATAAACTGTTGCAAATGTCTAAATGAGTTGCGTGCAAGGGGGAAAAAGGTTCCAATATAGGCTACGTCACTACAAAAATGATGACGTTCTAACGAGAACAAATGTGTCGTTTTAACGACAGAACATCTCATTATTAGGAGAAAGTGTCATTTTAAGGACAGAACATCTCATTATTAGGAGAAAATGTCATTTTAACGACATAACATCTCGCCATTACAAGAAAATATGTCATTTTCACGACATAATATTTCGTTATTGTGACATAATGGAGTGGAAAGAATAATGCATGTGGCAGCAATTGCATCACCGTAGGTGATATTATCACAAAAAGTACAGGAATATAAGTTTATAGTTTGGATATAGGCTAAACACTGTCGTAGCAATCACAAGCAAATCCACTTTTGAAAGTAACTTGACACTTCAAATAACGATTGGATCGATTACATCAGTCAGTGACTGTTAACAACTGTATTTGTCATTGAATCATTCATTCAAGATATTTGTTCAAAAACACTGCTTCATCCTAGCCTGGGTTTTCCCATGCTGCCTTGCGCGCTGCGTGATTTTATTCATGTTTCAATGAGACGAGGTCTGACGTTAGCCAGGCTAGTTTCATCCAGTAATGAACAACACGCAAAGTCTTTATGAACGAGCATTGAATCATTCATTCAAACTGTTTTTTAAAAATAATTAATTCAGATTAATTAAACATTTTAAATATACAGCAGTTATTAACATTTGTCAGAACCTGTAGTAAATTAAAATTTTGATTTTTCTAGTAATCTTGACATGCACAGATATGTGTTACTTTGGGCACTCTCATGTCCCAGGTATTATTATTATTAATTTAATTATTAAAACAACAGACCTAAACTTTAAACATTTCTACTATGAACATTTTAATAAAACATGAATTATTACAAACCTATAAAGACCTAAACAGTAAACTTTAAGAATTACTACTTTCCATCAGTTATGGCATCATTTTCATTTCAAAAGTTTTAATCCTAAACGGGAGTTCAAAGTCTAAGGGTCCTTTTGGAGGGGTCTACTATGGGGTGCACATATTTAAACATAGCCTAGATAAACTATTTTTTTTCTCCATTGTTGATGGGCCTTGCTCTGGACCACGATGCCTTGAAACATACAGCCTCCCTGGCCCCAGGTCAAGGGCCCCTGAGCATTGTTCCCATTGGCCTGGTCAAATACATCCCTGACACATAGTAAAACTCTAATGTGAATTTTGATGCTATAGTGTTTTTAGGAAGTATTTATTCATTAATTTATTTATTTATTACAGTTCCTTAAACACATAAAATCACATGTTTGGGGTATTTGTAGTAAGTGTTATTTTTGTGGTATACTATTATAGTTTTTGTTAATATTTGGAATTAGAGTTTATTATTTGATTATCTATCATTATAGATTGTATTATTTATTATTTTGTATTTTATGTCTTTATAGTTTTGATTAAGTTTTAATTTATTTAGTGTTAATTATTTTAGTACTTGAATCTAAACTAAATGAAAATGAGAAATATTGCCTTAGCAACAACTTAAAATAATTATTTTATTTCAGTTAATGTTTATTTCAAGTAATACAAATTTTGTTTTTAGTTTTAGATTTTAGTTAACACTAGGAGCTTGCTCAATGTGAAAGACTCATTTTAGAACCAGTGTCTTTGTTCTTTCTCTTTCACACAGCAAAACTATATAATGTCAGTCTTATTGGTCCAGAAGAATTATTAATAGAGGGCAACTCAACAGCTAACATCACCTCTGAGGGAACTGGCATCATCACCTCTGTGGAGTGGATGAAAGATAACAGTCCTCTGTCTCCTAGCAACCGCATCATCTTCTCACCTGATAGCAGATCAGTGTCCATCAGTCCAGTGCAGAGATCAGACAGTGGGGAATATCAATGTACTTATAGAAACCCTGACAGCTCTGAGACGGCAAAACTCAGCCTGAACATCAACTGTGAGTGTTAAACATTTAAACATCAAGATTACAGTATATGAGCTCAAACCTGATGAAATATAGACATACTTCAGTGCTCAGTTTGTCCCTCTAACAGTGAGTCTCTTGTGTTTGTTAGATGGACCAGACAATGTTTCTATTGTGGGTCCGGAAGTGGTGGATTTAGGGGTTCATGTGTCTCTGTCTTGCTCTGCAAATTCTGAACCTTCTGCCTCATTCAGCTGGAGGTTTAATGGAACAGACACTAGTGTGACCACAGACACTTTCACCATAGAAGAGACTGACTTCACAGACAGTGGAGATTACGACTGCACTGCCTGGAATAGTGTCACAAACGGAAGTGCGTCACAAAGACATGCTTTACTAGTTAAAGGTAAGCAGTTATAATTACTGCTGTTCCTCTTGACCCGTACAGTAAGACTATTTGGATAACACTGGGAAAGTGTGCCTTTTCCAATGGAAAGGCACGCTATGGAGGCAGGCACGGATTAAGGCACGGGCCTATTGGGCACTTGTCCAGGGCACTGTGCCAGCAGGGGGCCCTGTCAAATTTAGAATATCTCAAATAATAATCATTTATTTATTTATTTTCAGTAAAATTGTGTTGAATATTGTGGAATAATGTGGGGTTTTTTTTGTTTTGTTTTTTTTGCAGTTGCAAAGTATTAACTGGTAAATCAAATAAATAATTTTAATGTATCGCTGCGCTGTTAAGAGGGACATCTAAAGAGGCGAGTGAAAATCATTGTGTAATATAAAGTCGCGTGTAGAAGCTGGTTACTCGAAAACAAAACAAAAATGAGTTTAAAACCACAACCAAGTGGATCACTAAGCTATTGCCTGTGGTGAACGACAGTTACACATGAACTGCTAAATGCATGTCTGCTAAATGTAAAAATCATGTAAATTATTCATTGAATTTTCTCCTGTGATATGATTTGGAGAGGTCAGAAGCTTTTTTAGATGTTGATAAATAAACCAACCACTTTATTTGTGGTGTTAAATAAAGTAGGCCTACAGAATATTCTGTGCATTCTCTCCCCGCTTATTAGTGCCATTGTCACTAAGGGCCGTACCCACCATTGAGGACCCTGAGGTCCAGACGATAACCGACCTTCTCATCTGAGCTGCTTCAGCACTCAAACACTGAGTGACCAGATGACCAAGCAAATCACAGTTGGCGGGCTTTATGTTCACAGAAGCGCTAGCCGAGCGCGAATCGCGCTGGAATTAACTTAACGGGCATACACTGCGAGATAAGAGGCAAAACAGCTGTTTTAAGATATAATTTTTAACCGACCGGCAGAAATAATCAGTTTGCAAAGACTTTGTCAATAAAGCTCAGTTTTGGGAAGGGAAGATACAAGATTAAGAGACTGAGAGAAGAAAGAGAGAAGGAGATGAGAGAGGAAGAGCAGGTATTGCATACTGTGCCAAGAATGAATTCATACGAATTGGGCAACTTGTAAAATATGTAAAAGAAATAACTAAATAAATTGTCTCAAAATGTAGTGAAGGGGGACTTTGAGACATCCGTGCCAAGGGCACATCATCGCCATAATCCGTCCCTGTATGGAGGCCACATCCTGATCGTAGGGAGGTATCATGTGGAGAATACACATATGGACTGGCCAGTAAGGCAGTGCTACATAAGGAATTGCTACAAATGAGGTATCTCCGGCCTAGTTAGGGGGGAGTTAGCACCGGTAGAGACGGCAGAGTGGCTCTGCCAAAGGAAAGACAGGGGTTCGCCGACAGGGAAGCCGTACCGTGGAAGAATACACATATGGGATCGCCATAGGGATCACAACATATTGGTATCTTGCCTAGCACAGGGGTCGACCACTGGGCAGACTTACGAGTGTTAGGCCTGGCGTCGGACGTCTCCGCCACGTCTGACTGCCGAGGGTGGTGGAAGAACTGTCGCAACCACCGCTGCAGCTCTGTCACACCAACACCGGAAGCAAAGACCTCTTCCCGAAGAGCACGGCAGACATGATCTTTACTCAAACAAACTAAACGCTCATCTCCGCAGCGAAAAGCTGAATGTGCGATTCTTCAGTATTTATACCCAGACATGAGATGCAAATCTTGCACGCCAATGTGCAGTGGCTTGCGTAGTTTCACCTTAATTTGCCACTTATTCAACAAGAGATTTTGGTCCATATTGACATGATAGCATCACGCAGTTGCTGAAGATTTGTCGGCTGTACATCCATGATGCAAATCACCTGTTCCACCACATCCCAAATGTGCTCTAGTGGATTGAAAACTGTGGAGGCCATTTGAGTTTAGTAAACTCATTGTCATGTTCAAGAAACCAGTTTGAGAGGATTCAGTTTGAGATGATTCTAGCTTTGTGACATGGCGCGTTATCCTGCTGGAAGTAGCCATCAGAAGATGGGTAAACTGTCTTCTGATTTTTCGGACCATTCTCTATAAACCCTAAAGAAAGTTGTGAGTGAAAATCCCAGATCAGCAGTTTCTGAAATACTCATACCATCCCATCTGACACCAACAATCGTGCCACGTTCAAAGTCACTTAAATCACCTTTCTTCCCCATTCTGGTTTCTAGTTTGAACTTCAGCAATTTAAATTCAATTTAATATATTCAATTTAATACATATTAAATTTAGCCGGTGATTTTTAAATTGGTTCTTTTAAAGGTTAAAGTGCATTACCATTTTTTATGTGCAGCACATGATGTTGGTCTGTTGTTTGTATCTTTGCCATAGTCGGTGGAGCAGGAGGAGGAGGAGGACTGACAACCGGAGCGATAGTTGGGATTGTCATTGGTGTTTTAGTGGCAGTTGCAGGCATTTGTGGTCTTACTGTCTATTTAATAAAAACCAAGAAAATGTAAGTTATTTAAAATCACATCACAGCTTTAACACATCTTAGTGAATTTTGTCAGTGAATGTCTTTGTCACAACTTGTGTCTTGGTCTTTAATATATCTTTGATCTACAAAGCTGCATAAAGTCCTGATCAAAATCCTATTTTTATATGATACTATACCATGTCAAGCTCTGTTTCTAAATTGTCCATTTACAGTCACTTTCCCTCAAAATGTGTTAATATTTTAGTAATATTTCATGCATAATAACTAAATGACTGTGGTCTCAGTGGAAACTAACCGTTATGCGCTGCCTTTTTGTGAGACATAAAGATTAACAACTTTTAACAAAATGTCTTTACAGCCAACCACAAAAAGGACAAGAAAGTGGAGGTATGTTCATATTTATTCATAATATAACATGAGTACGATCTGATTGAAACAAGACAACTGTTCACCAGTTGTAACAAGATTGACCGTGATGACCAATACATTTCAGTATCAAACTCACTGAATGTTTATTTCTTTAAACAGCAGCACAAAACATACAGGAGCCTGTGAGTGACTTTCAGTTTTTGTTTTCTCCTCAGCACAACCATTTTTACCTTATATTGACAAATATTCAGTCATTATGATCGGCAATATCACTGTTTAATCGTGGGCTTTATGTTTCACCATTTAAATATCAGCAACATTACATTTTTTAATACACTTATACTTCATGTGACATCATCATTGTATCTGACATCATAATGTAAGAAAAACAAATTACTTTTATTATTTGCTATTTGTAGCACTATCACGAAATCCTTGAATTCCAGAAGACTAGTGGAGTTGGACCAGTTCTGAGAAATATGTGTGAAAGGAATGATAATCAGTGTGAAAATAAGGGCAATGAAAATGTAAAACATGGGGTTTTAAACAGACCAAGGGCTCCAACACCTCCACCAGGTGAGCGGTTTCATAATATTTAAATCCATTCTGTCTTATTTTATTCTTCATATGTGTGCTTTGGTTGCATCACAAAATAAGAGCTATTTATTCTGTCCTGCACTTGCAGACACTGAGGAAATCATTTGGTTCTTTTGTTTTATTACATACTTGTTAAATTCAGGTATCAAACCCTGTGAGGAAAGTCTTCCTGTGCGCCAGTGAGGAAGTGAAGACACTGAAACATCTACTGCATACTGCTGTGTTGTATCTTCCTGCATACTACACATTTCACACAGTTTGTGATATATCTGTACTTTCTTTACATATGTAGATTATTGGTATTAAAATGTTTATTTGCAAGTCCATGTCAAATCTGAGCACACAAATCACAGTAGAAAGCAGATTTAACAATTCTTTACAATGTATTTTGGATAGTTTGATTATATTTCCAGTTACCGATATAAGAATGTGCTTCATTGAGCTTTGTTTAACACATTTCACAATCATAAAATCCTTTTAGATTTTCCCCTAACATCGGTGTAGAAACTGTAACAAACATACACACGATCCAACTGGTCCTGCTAATGTGTAAATTATTATCTGCAATATCTGAGCAGTCTGTACTCAATATTCCTTTAAATGTTTTCACTATTTCAGTTGATTTCGAGCTCTTCTGCAACACATTAAAACAATCTTTAAGAAATCATAAGAAAAAAATCCTCCTCATTTTTTTTGTGCACATAAAATGAAGATTTTAACTTCTATTAAAAACTTATATTGGTTATGAAAAACATTCACCTTTAGACCTGAACACAACATCACTCGGAAAAGAAATGACGAAGTGACAAAAGTTTTGGCTGTTATTTATACGGGAGTTATCTGATTGCCTTTTTTATTATTTTTCAAAGAATACAAATACTAAAAATGACATTTAGCAGATCAGTTTCCCCAAACAATGATTCATTCCTTGTTCATTCCACCTTCTGGTTCTGGTTTTTAGCTCTTTTGTATAAATGTTTTTATAAGGCTGCTGTATTCTTCCTTATTGTTTGCAATTAACATGGAGCTGATAAGGATTTATCAAGACTGAGATTGACTGATTTAAATTTGAACTTTGTGTTGAGTGGTGTGTTCATTACTGGTGAATTCTAAACATGCTGCAGGGTTACAAACCCCTCAAATTTCCACTTTTATCACCACAACATTAATGTGAGAAATGTTTATTTAGTCCAATTAATTTTTGTTGTAGTGATTTAAATAAGTTAATTCTGAGTACTGAATGCATGATTGTTCTCTTAAACACAGTGTGACATTGCTGAGACATTGCTTTCCCTCACCTTTCTCTGATTGATTTTCAGATTGATTATGTTTATGGATAAATTCGGAATAAGTACATTTAGTGGGGTTCCTTGTGAATACTAACTAAGTTTACAGCTGTCCAAGACATTTAGAAATGTTAAAGAATATGGATTACAATCCGAGGCAACCTAAAAAATACAGCTGTTACAATTGGTTTTTGTTAGATATTATTAGACACTTAACATTTTTTCACCACAGTACTCTCAAATAATGAATCGTGTTATGATGGGTGGGCAAAATAATATTTTAACCATTTTGGGGTAAAATTGCATCTGAAAATGCTAGTGGACATTTGACAAAAAGAAAATCATAAAATTCTTAGAATATTTAAGTAATTAAAAAACAAAACATTTAGTGTATCTGTCCAGGGTGTTTCCCCTGCGTACCTGCAGCCAAAGACACTATAAGTCTTCAAAATGGATAATGCATTTCCTAATTGTATGTTACATAATACATTTTAAACACAGATGCCAGTGTCAGTGTTCACATGTCTTTTTTTCTAAATCCTTTGCATTAAGTTGTGGTGTGTGAGCTTGAACTTCTGTAGTTTCTCAATTATGAGTTATCTACACAAAAAAGCATAAAGAGCACAAATATGGGTGCTTTTCAAACAGAGGGCTGTATCCTGAGGCTGTGTCCTTCTTAGGCCCCGTCCACACTACTGCGTTTTAGTTTAGAAACGGAGAATTAAAACGAATACGATCTTCGTCCACACCAGCGTTTTAGCTGCGTATTAGAACTGATCTCCGTCCACATTAACACGACTGAAAACGCGGATTACGTCACCATTCACCTACACTGGGCATGCGCGTGCCGGTGTAAACAGGAATCAGATTGACTATTCAGATTTCGCTGAGGTTGATAAGTGCCGATCTGGACATTCAAAAGTTTTCGCACCATTCTTCAGGAACAACAACTTCATTGATAAAATTATCCCACCATGCGATGGTTCTTCCCGGCAAAACCGACGCTCCATGTAGGCTACGGTGGATTCCGCCGCTGCACACGGGAACTGTCACAGATCGCTGGAATAATAGCTTGCCTCCGGCCGCATAGGCAGTTATAGCATTGTGAAATGCAGAATTTACTTGCACTAACGTTGTAGTCCAGGCTGTTGTTGTGCGTTTTCTTCCATTGTATGACACCCAACCAGAGAGCCGAGCGTGATGCGTCATCGTTTCTAAAGTCCTCCGTTTTGACCCGTCTACACTAAAACGCCCTCCGGAGATTCAAAACGCAAAACGGGGTCGGCAGCGTTTCTAAACTTCTCCGTTTTAGGTCTTCGTTTTTGCCGTTTTAGTGTGGACGGGAGGTGCAAACGTAGCAAAAGGTCTGCGTTTCAAAACTAAAACGTAGTAGTGTGGATGGGACCTTAGGCTATGTTTACACGGAAACAATCTGAAGAGAAAACGCAAAAGTGGCGTTGCGTCATCACTTTTTATTCTGCGTTTAGACGAGCGTTATGGTTGGGAAATCCGCGTGCATATGGTGACGCAAAAGTGTGTGAAATTCGATGTAGTATGCACTCCAGGCGGCTAGGTGGCAATGTGAAGCACTGCCACACAACAACACCAATATCTGAGAATATTTTGTACAACTGCTGAAAAGACTCTTGTATGTTTTTCAGAGCTGCTAGGGCAACTTGAAGGTCCGACGTATGGAAATAATCTGACATGTTGGTTTTTATTTTCCAGTAATGGCGCATGCATGTGACGTAAACGCGTACGCGACGAGAGCCACCGTGAGCAGATTTGCGTTTTTACCGTTTAGACGGGAACGCGACGGTGGAGCGTTTTTAAGATTTTCACTCTGGAGGGTGGTTTCACTTTTTTGCGTTTTTAAGCCCCCAAAACGCCGTTGCCGTGTAAACGAAAGGCACATCCGATAAAATATTTTTACGTTTTCACCCAGAACCGTTCTCGTGTAAACGGGGCCTTAGACCAGTCCTTCTGAGGTTTCTAGCTAGATTCCTCCTCGGCATTGAATGCTAATGAGACAGTCTAGTAAGTCCTCAGAGCTAAAGTGTTCCACTCTTGCAGTCATGGCACGAAAATACTATTAAAGAAAATATAGTTTTGGAAAAATTGTTATAGCTGACTTCCTATTAATGCAATACAGTGCATGAGAATAGCATGGCAACCATCAGAGGTCTTAAACCCTGCTCCTGGAGACCACTGTCCTGCAAAGTTTATTTCCAACTTTGATTTTCAAGTAATCCTGAAGAGCAGCTGGTTCAGGTGTTTGATTAGGGTTTGAGCTAAACCCTCCAGTGGGTCTCCAGAAGCTGGGCTTAAGACCTCTGGTTTACATCATAGGCTGTGTAGCATTATGCAATTTACACCAAAACAAAAGAAAATATAAATGTCAGGTTTTTTTCATGAGTTTGAATTTGTGCAATGGATTGTGGGTCCAAATATTTTGATATTTTCCCCTCTCCATCCCTCAAATGGGCTTGCCACATATTGGAACTTTTAAACATACCATTTAGGCCTATAACCTGACAGGTCCTTAAGTCCTGATGCTCTGGCATGGTCCATCCCTCCTCACTTTACAATTAAATATTTCCTTTGCCACTCAAATACATAATGTTTATGAGGTCTATGTCAGAGTTGGGGGGTAGTGTACTGTGCCACTTCTACTAGTCAAAGATTTTTGGTCCCACTTTATATATATAGGTGTCTTTAGGCTATGTACTAACATTTAAATAATTTAATACAATGGACTTATTGTGTAGGTACCCTAAATGTTTCTACATTGTACATATATTTATAAAAAATAGTTGCATGTAATTACAGCTGTAATTAATTTCTGTAAATACATTTATAATTAGGGGTGAGCGGGGCACAAACTAATGCGGGGCTAGTTGTAGTTTAAAACTTTCCACACATGCAGGCATGACAAAACTTAGTGTATTTACTTGTAGCCATATCAACACTATATAGAAAAAATTGCACCAAAATTAAGAAATCTTAGGAAGATATAACTAAAAAATTTTTTAACCATAGAAAAAGTACATTTCTTACTGTAAGTAAAAACCTATGCAAAATTAGACAAATCTGATATTATTTTAATCCCATATCGGTCCCACTTTATATTAAGTGGCTTTAAAGGAGTAGTTTATTTAAAAAAAAACTTTTGCTGATAATTTACTCACCCCCATGTCATCCAAGATGTCCATGTCTTTCTTTCTTCAGTCGAAAAGAAATTAAGGTTTTTGATGAAAACATTCTAGGATCTTTCTCCATATAATGGACTTCATTGGGTACCAAACAGTCCAAGGTCCAAATGACAGTTTCAGTGCAGCTTCAAATGGCTTTAAACGACACCAGACGATGCATAAGGGTCTTATCTTGCGAAACGATAGGTCATTTAAAAAATAAATAAAAAAGTTTAAGTTTTATAAGCTTGCCTTGCTCTGTTCAGTGATGCACGTTCGTGACTCTCCTGTTCGAACTCGTTCATCAAAATGAACAAATATTTTTTCGAGTCATTTCGTTCATTTAACGAACGAAATGACTCGAAAAAAGATTAGTTAATTTTGAACGAGTCTTTTTTCGAGTCATTTCGTTCATTCAACGAACGAAATGACTTCGAAAAAAGATTTGTTCATTTTGATGAACGAGTTTGAACAGGAGAGTCACGAACGTGCATCACAGAACAGAGCAAGGCGAGCATTTGTGCTTATAAAACTTAAACTTTTTTATTTATTTTTGAAATGACCGATCGTTTCGCAAGATAAGACCCTTATGCATCGTCTGGTGTCGTTTAAAGCCATTTGAAGCTGCACTGAAACTGTCATTTGGACCTTGGACCGTTTGGTACCCAATGAAGTCCATTATATGGAGAAAAATCCTAGAATGTTTTCATCAAAAACCTTAATTTCTTTTCGACTGAAGAAAGAAAGACATGGACATCTTGGATGACATGGGGGTGAGTAAATTATCAGCAAAAGTTTTTTAAAAAGTGAACTACTCCTTTAAAGGGTTAGTTCACCCAAAAATGAAAATTATGTCATTAATGACTCACCCTCATGTCGTCCCAAGCCCGTAAGACCTCCGTTCATCTTTGGAACACAGTTTAAGATATTTTAGATTTAGTCCGAGAGCTTTTTGTCCCTCCATTGAAAATGTACGTACGGCACACACTCTTTGTCCAGAATGGAAATAAAGACATCATCAAAGTAGTCCATGTGACATCAGTGGGTTAGTTAGAATGTTTGGAAGCATCGAAAATACATTTTGGTCCAAACATAACAAAAACTACGACTTTATTCAGCATTGTATTGTCTTCCGGTTCTGTTGTTGATCCGCGTTCACGATTCCGCAGTGACCCTGCTGACGTAAGACGCTGATGACGTGTTATCTGGAGATTAGGACATCCGCGACATGCACACCTACGCACCATTTAAAAAAAATATATAGCAATACAAAAATACAAACAATGTAGAATAGCTTGAATACAGCGCCCGTCTACCTCAAACTGTAAACGAAGCTCGGGCGCACCAGATAACACGTCATCAGCGTCTTACGTCAGCAGGGTCACTGCGGAATCATGAACGCGGATCAACAACAGAACCGGAAGACAATACAATGCTGAATAAAGTCGTAGTTTTTGTTATGTTTGGACCAAAATGTATTTTCGATGCTTCCAAACATTCTAACTAACCCACTGATGTCACATGGACTACTTTGATGATGTCTTTATTTCCATTCTGGACAAAGAGTGTGTGCCGTACATACATTTTCAATGGAGGGACAAAAAGCTCTCGGACTAAATCTAAAATATCTTAAACTGTGTTCCAAAGATGAACGGAGGTCTTACGGGCTTGGGACGACATGAGGGTGAGTCATTAATGACATAATTTTCATTTTTGGGTGAACTAACCCTTTAAGTACTATGTACTTACATTGATAAATAAGTACAATGTACTTATTGTGTTCATGTTGTATTGTAAAACACTTTTGGTGCTATTGAGGTGTGATACGGGTAGGTTAGAGACAGGTGTAGTGGTATGGATACGTTTAAGGGTGGGTTAAGGTTTAAGGGTGGGTTTATGTAATTACAAATGTAATTACATAAATTGATTACAGCTGTAATTACATGCAGGTATTTTTAAAATATAAGTACAATGTAAAAACATGTATGTACACAATAAGTCCATTGTAGCAAATTATTAATTTCAATGTTGGTACATAGTAGTTAAAGCCACTTAATATAAGTCAAAAGTGGGACACTTATATCTGTTATTTAACAGTTGAGGTAGTTATTTAATGCTGATTTAAACTGCAGAAGACAATAGCAGGGTTTAAATCGCAGGTGGATCATGTTGTAGCACTGCATTACAATGAGCCCCTATTATAACTACTGTACGCTGTTTTTTATTAGATCAGATAACATTTTAATTTGTCATATGGTCATGTTATAATGTGCCCCTAACATGTTACAACATGCCCCATGGGGAATGTTGCCTCATTTCACTTCCATTCTTTCAGGGTATATCAAGAAAAAAAAGTATACACTGTATACACACAAATGAAACAAAACTACATAATTGTACTAGACATAATTCATGTGGGGGGGAAATAAATTCTCTGAACCCCAAGTGGATTTACACAAACTGAGAAAGTCAAAAAGTGTTAGGTTGTGCCGGACGGTGTCCAGTCCTCCGCGAAGGTACAGCAGCATGGCGATGGGACGAGACGTCTCCGTTCCTTACTCAGGGAACGAGGGTTACATATAGTGATGCACCGATGTGAAAATTATGGCCGATACCGATAACCGATATTAATATTGCTGTTTATGGCCGATACCGATATTTACCGATGTCGATATCTCTGTATAGAAAACACATTTTTATGATAATCAAATAAAGAGCTATTTTCCAAAACACTTTTTTTTTTTTTACTTTTGTAATTTATTTTCAGAAATGACTGATATTGGGCACCTTTACCTGTGTGCAAAATATGTCATCAGATTTTCAGAAGAAAAAATAAATATTTATATAAAAATACATTTTTATAAAGGATACAAGTGTGTCCTGAATTCACACTATGAATAAGCCAACCCTGAGTATTCTCAATAAACATCTAACTCACTTGAGACCAAGTCACTGTATTCTGTGAACATTGTACAACAGTTCAAAACTTTAAAGTACAGTACTGTCCTACTAAGGCAAAATACCTTAACTTCTATTTTATAGCACAATGTTATGATAACACTTAAAATGTAATCAATATTAACCCTATTAGACTCACTATGATAAAAATGGCTTCACATGTATAAACAAGAAGTTGAAGTAGTAAGCATAGTTGGAATGTCCTGTATGAACAAAATGACGGAGTATGTTTTTGTTTCCACTGTTCGATCTCGCCCGCGCCTCTCTCTCTCACACGCGCGCCACACACACACACACACACACACACAACCACAACATATTCCAGCATTGCAATCTTGACGTCGCAGACAGTTTATAATAGTCACAGAGCTTCAGAGCTAAGGCGGGGCTACAGATTAGGTGTCCCTAAAGAACTGTAACGTTATCTAACAGTTAGTAGTTCCGCATTGTAAAGGATTTGCTTTCTCGTCGGTTGTTTGACATGGATTTTAACCAGGGTTCAACAAAAGGTAGGCTTTAAATTACTACATTCCCGCTGCTGGTGTATAATGGGTGTGTCGTTGCGGCTCCAACTGACCAACTCGCGTAGTTTTCAGTCAGTGGACTGTCATTGACAGGCGAGAGCTAGCATTTTATTTCAGTTGTAGCCTACATGTAGCCTTACGGGCTGTGAATTAAGATATCCTACAAGCCTGCTCTAATGCAGCGCTTGTTACTAGATAAGTTGTTGATTATGGCTCGAAACGTGTTTGTGTCTAGTTTGTGAAGTAGCATCGCTAGCTGAAGGCTACCGCTAGCTATTACTGGATTTTAAAGATTATCTTTTTTATGCACCCGTGTCGTGTGTCATTCTTACCTTGATCATTTTCATCATCATTTTCCCCTGAGAGTATGCCATTATTCAGTAATCTAACAAAAGCAATCACTGTGAAACATGTAACTTACATGTGTGTCTGAGGTGATTTAATTGCTACATCATAACCCCGTAACTCCAGCGCGACAATACTTTGATGGTCGGTCAGAACAAGGCAGAGTGCCGTAACTTGCCGCCTCCAGCACCTGCTTCAGCACATTATGTGAGTGTAATGTATGCACGCGTGCAAAAACAAACATCCCCGCCGGCCCCACATAAGCCTACACACACGTCAAATACACAGGAATGATTATCGGCCTGTTCACATCGGCCCTATTTTGACATCGGAACGATACCGATGTGTAAAAAATTGACCATATCGGCCGATATTATATCGGCGGCCGATATATCGTGCATCACTAGTTACATACGTAACCGAGATGTTCCCTTTCGTGGGAACTCCTACGTCTCGTCGGAGGAGTTTCCAACGAATTGGGATCCCTAACAAAACGCCATGGTGCTGGCCCCTTCCAGCGCCCAGTTTAGCTACCCGCCGGAGCAGTTTCTTATCGTCTTTGGCGGGAGCTAGCTAGGAAAATCACACCGCTATTCTGCAAGACCTCTCAGTGGAAATGGATAACACTGGGAAAGCGTGCCCAACCTGTGGGAGGGAACACTGCGGAAGTCCCTGCCCGCCCGAAGGGAGGCACTGGAATACACGTGTACTAACACGTGGGGTAGTGAAACACATGGCAGACCTTGAGATAGTCCCAGCCCGAGGGGTGGGAGCGTACTCAGCAAGGATGACAGAATGGTCTGTCGAGGGGAAGACACGATGCTAGCCCGGAGGGTAGCTGGATCGTGGAAAAAATGGGTTGCCGAAGGAACCACTGTAGGCCACCCAGTCTACACACAACTCCTACGAGAGGTAATAGACCTGGCGCCGGGCGATCCGCCTCGCCTGGTGCTGAAGGGGTGATGGAGGAACTCACGAGGTTAGCCGTATGTTGGGGAACCAACGGAGTAAGAAGACGCACGTATCCGGCCGAGAGACGGGAATGGCGTAGCAAGCCGACATAACCTAATTCCTTGCGTTACTGGCCATAGCGAGTACACGGGAGGAAACAGGTTCAACACGGAGGCTATAGAATCTAGCGAACGTGTTAGGTGTCGCCCAGCCCGCAGCTCTACAGATGTCTGTCAGAGAGGTGCCTTGTGCCAAAGCCCATGAGGAGGCAACACTCCTAGTAGAGTGTGCCCTCAACCTAGGTGGGCAAGGCACGTCCTGGGAAGCATAAGCCCGGACGATAGCATCCACTAGCCAGTGGGCTAACCTCTGCTTGAAGACAGCCTTCCCCTTCTGCTGGCCTCCGTAACAGACGAAGAGCTGATCTGAGGACCTGAAGTTTTGCGTTCTGTCCATGTAACAACGCAGGGCGCGGACGGGACAGAGAAAAGCAAGGGCTGGGTCTGCCTCCTCCAGGGGCAGCGCTTGCAGGTTCACTTCCTGATCTACAAAAGGAGTGGTAGGAACCTTGGGCACATATCCGAGCCGGGGTCTCAGAACAACGTGAGAAAGGCCCGGTCCGAACTCAAGGCACGATTCGTCGATCGAAAAAGCCTGCAGATCCCCTACCCTCTTAAAGGAGGCCAAAGCCAACAGGAGAGCTGTCTTTATAGACAGGATATTAATCTCAACCGTTTGCAATGGCTCAAAAGGGGGCCTAGGCTGGGCAGGGGCGGAGGCGGCGGCAGGAGGGCGCCCTAGGCGACGAGCAGCCGGAGGCGCAGGCGACGGGGACGGGGCAGCAGCAGGCCTGTCTCCAAGGCATGATGTTCTTGATAACCTCCGACTGCTTCTGGGCGGCGGAGAACTGTTGGGCGTAGCTCTCCACCATGTCATCGAAGAGGCCAACCGGGGATATGGGTGAGTTCAGAAACCTGGACTTGTCCGACTCGCGCATATCGGCCAGGGTGAGCCAGAGGTGTCGCTCCTGGACAACCAGCGTGGACATCGCCCGACCCAGGGAGCGTGCGGTGACTTTCGTCACCCGGAGAGCGAGGACCGTCGCTGTACGCAGCTCTTGGAGCACCCCTGGGTCGGTACCACCCTCCTGCATGTCAGAGAGCACTTTGGCCTGGTGGACCTGGAGAAACGCCATGGCATGCAGGGCAAAAGCAGCTTCCCCGCACGCGCTGTAGGCCTTTCCAGTCAGACTGGAAGAGAACCTACAGGCGCGGGAGGGGAGCGTAGGGTTACCCCGCCAGGTGGACGCGGTCTTAGGACACAATTGCATCGCAACCGACCGTTCCACTGGGGGGATACCTGCGTATCCCTTCACTGCCCCGCTATCGAGAGTGGTGAGGGAGGAGGAGGGAGTTGACCTGTGTCTGGCCGCCAGAGGGGCCATCCACGATCTCGTCACCTCGTCATGCACCTCCGGAAAGAAAGGAACCGGGGCGCTGAGATCCAGCACGAGCCACCCCGAGATACCAATCGTCGAGCAGCGAGGGTTTGGGACGCGGTGGAGGGTTCCACTCGAGCCCGACACTCGCAGCCGCCCGGGAAAGCATAGCGGCCATTTCCGGATCCGGCTCGGCTAACGTTACCACACCCGAAGAGGGCAACGCAGTCGGGTCGTCATCTCCAGAAAATGACCGCTCTCCCTCCGATGCAGCGATCGACATCTGGTCCTCCGGCGGAGCCCCGAAGGAAACGACTAGGACCACACGAGATGGCCCAGTGCGCTCCTCCGGAGGCTCGAATGGCAGCGATGCGGATGAGTGAGGAGCCTGCGGGGGTCTTTCACCCGGCTGGACATTCCTCACTGTAACCCTCAGACCACCAATGGGATTAGCCGAAGTAGCCTTCTTCTGAAGTGAACCAGAAGAAGAACTAGATCGGGGAATCTCCAAAGGGACTCCGCCTCGTTTGAGGGATCTTAGTCTCGATCTAAGCATCGCGACGGTCATGTTCCCGCAGTGAGAACATGGGTGTACTCACACTAGGCACGGTTGCCATGAACCGGGCCCGAGTACGATTGTCCCCACTCCCCCTCTGGCCTGCACTCACATAGGGTTTCAGCATTCGTGCCGGAGCACGCTTACGTCATTATGGTGCGACGGTTTCGGGATAAACAAGAAGAGCAGCGCTCTCTGAACACAATGGAGTCCATCGCTCTGTTTTCTTCACGCGTCCTGTTCCGTGCTCCAGCACGGCTAGCGCTCACACTGCATGCGAACCGCGCCCGAGTCCAACTGAACCGTGCTCTGGCCCACCTCTTCCAAGCGGGCTAGGGCCGGCTAATCGAGCCGCGCCCGGGCGCGGTTCGGAGCACTCACACTAGTCAAACGAACCGGACTTTGGTGGTCAAACGCACTCGGGCACGGTTCAAACTGGCTAGTGTGAGTACACCCCATGACTCGTTCACGAACGCTGCCTCAGCGTGCGTGAGGCCCAAGCACGAGAGACAGCGATCGTGACCATCAACCGGCGGCAGATATTGACCGCATCCAGAAATACACGGATGAAACGTCCTCCTGAAAAGGACGCGATCTTCACCCGTGTTACTCTTTTAGAGAATGCTCTCTTATTGTGCTGAAGCACACAGGGATCAACGCGGCAACACAGCGGGGAAACTGCAAGCCTGCTGTGTGCACTCAACCGAATACCAGCTGTGAAAACAGCTCTTTTGAAAGATGTAGATAGCGTCTAATCACAACCAGCAGCCGGGAGCTCGCGAAGATCACTGTCTGAAGCGCTGTCACACCAACACAGAGAGATCCAAGAAAAGAGCAGACTCATTGAGCACGAAGAAAACACTTTCTTGAAACTCATTCACTCACAGGACACAACCGGTCGGCTCCGAAGCAAAAAGCAAAATGTGTGTGCGCGCTTGCTTCCGCTTTATACCCGCACTGGTAGGCGGCGCGCGGAATGCAAATCTTGCATGCCAATGTTTATGTTTTAGTTTTAGTTCACTCGAAGGCAGTTGGTCTCGCTAGCGTGATCCCAATTCGTTGGAAACTCCTCCGACGAGACATAGGAGTTCCCACAAAAGGGAATAGCCGTTTATCATTAACTGAAAACCGATGTAAATGGTTCAGATGATTTGAGCTGCAGCTCCTGACAGATAGTTCGATCATGATGGTTTACTGGACGCTGTGGATGTTTTCGTGTTTTAGTGAGACTTTTTAAAAAAAATTATGCTGTTTTATGCTCTTTTATAAATTAATTATGCAAATTATGCTGTGTTGAATCTCTGTATAAAATAACGACACTGTTTGTAGGCCTAGTTAATTATTTAACTGCAGAAACGTGTAAGTCTGCTAGCTAGTTTGATATCTACAGAACTTAAGATCTCCCTCTTTACGTTTTCTTTCTTGCTGCATTAAAGATGAAATGGTTAAATGGTTAGAAAAAACACTGAGATTAGGGCAATCGGTTCGTAGCTCTGCTTCAACTCTGCGATATGTCACGAGGAGCGACCAAAATTTCTGACATGCCAGAAATTCATCCGACCATCCGATTGCCTGCCGGGAGAGGTTAATCGCCTCTCATTTCCCCCTGTAGGCCTACACTTCACGAACACTGCACGACGCACGACCATTATCAGCATAGTTCAACGTGTCGGTGTTTCCCGAAAACATGGTTCCAGGGGCGTCATGCAAGCCAAAATTCTGGGGGGGCACAATCCGAGACGTTACAATTGTTTTCTGACGGGTGATATGGATCATGTTAGGAGGGGTCAGGGGGTTTCTCCCCCTGAATTTTTTTTTAATTTTGGCTGCTAAACATACCATTTCAATGCAGTTTGGGAGGGACAGAAATACCTTAACGGAGCTAGCAGCAACCCTCCTACACTTCCGTGCACTCTAAGCCTACATCACGGTCATAGCGATCTGTATAACAACTATGCTGTAGCTTTCGAACGGGTAACTTAGCCTATCTTTTTTCACTGCATTTGAATTAGCTGCCTGATCCGTGAAGAACCGTGAATAACAGTCTATGGGAGAAACATCAAGTCGATGCCTTGATAACGTTAGGTTGGATTTTGCAGTTAGCCAACAACAAATTTAACACCCTCGTTTCTATGAAACTGAAAACAATTGAACCATCTGGGGACTTTGACACAAGACAAAACAGAACAGATGTTTCAAAACCGATCAGATAACGTTACTATGGCTTATTGGCTTTGTATGGCAGGCAGTAACGTTAGCCAACTAGTTTACGTTTAGATTAGGCTAGCTATCGATAACGTTACACTGACACAACTTAAGTTAATGCTCTGAATTCGCAGCTAATATCAGATCCATAACTTTTTGATCAAGTTAAAATTTCCAGGTCAACCACAAATAATCCCACTACCTTTTAATATCATCCGATAATTAATTCAATGCCGATTTGTTGCTTTGCCCACTTACCACTTCAAGACTATCTGTAAAACATTGCTAGCTCAACGTGCGAGACGAGTGAGTTGCTTGAACATACACAGCAAAGATTCGTAGCGCTCTAGATTTGATATACACAGACACCATATTAGGAAAAAGGGGCGGGCTGATGCGGATTTATTACACATCCAGAAGAATACATTTGAGTTGTTATAGGCTCTGGTAATTATGGAGCATAATAGGAATAAAGTTGTGACAAAAAAATTATCAGGGAGGAAAAATCTGAGGGGGCACGTGCCCCCTCACTTTGAATGGGCATGACGCCACTGCATGGTTCTAACGAACATTCGCAAACAGCATCGCAAAGTTGTGTGTTTTGAAGGACAGCTAATGAGCTGTGTTTAGAAGCATAGTTTCTTGTTTGCCTGACATGTGGCTTTGAGCAAAATAAGCAGGCTGACATTCAGTGCAATCTGTATCATTTGTCTAGAATACAAATGTCATTTACGTCTTTTAGTTTGTGAACTAAAGAGTGCGCATGTGCGAACCTGCTCTATACCACATAAGAACGAGGCTATGATTGAATCTGGAAATAAAGCAAAACTGAGAAAAATTTGAAATAGTCCACAGATGCCATGTCATTTATAGCAAAACATCTAAGATTAATACGATCTCAAAAAGATTCATTACAGAAAGTTATTAACCTAATCCACCACCTGCGTGACATCATTAACCAACGTGGTTAAACGAACAATTTGCGACGGTTTTGGGAAACAGTACGATACATCGTTGAAGAAACAGCCCGATGTCACTGCAATTCGTACGAATTTTACGAGGTGCCTAATTCGTACGAATTCATACGACCTCACTCGTACGAATTAGTAAGATTTTTGCTAAATCGTACATATTTTACGAGTTGCCCAATTCGTATGAATTGGTACGAATGACCTACCCCTGACCCCCCCTTAAACCTACCCATCACGTAGGTTCAGACAAATCGTACAAATTCGTACGAGTGAGGTCATACGAATTCATACGAATTAGCCACTTTTTAAACACTCGTACAAATTCGTACGAATTGGTCGTGAGATAGCGTTGGAAGAAATCAACTAGCTAGTCACGACTATGGTAGTTAAAGTCGACATGAAATCAAAATTGACCCTATTGACTTTGTTAGCGCATATTACTAGATCTTGTGGTGAACAATTAATCTGTGAAAGTTAATACACAGAAATGTTTTTTTTTGCCGTGGTTATCTTTAATCAAAATCTGAAAAGTTACTTCTGGTCTGGAATGGCATTCCTTTTCTGATGACGTCAGTTTGACGGCTTGGGTTGAAAACGCTTTACCACTCCCCTCAAACCGTTAGTCTGCTATGAGCAGAGATGGAGAGGAGGAGCGCTAAAGTAAAACCCTGCCCTCTGTTCAATATTCCGTTTCACTTGGAAATACGTCACAACACTGGAGAAAAGTCGTTTGCAACTTCCGGTTCACGGGGACTTTAAGCAGAAAACAGACCCCAGGGCTGCGTTTCCAGATAACAATGGATCTTTTGCACTTACGAGCGACTTTACGAATACGATCGTTCGTGTTCATTTCACAAGCGTTTCTCAAAAACGCACTTAGCACGATCGCACGCAGCTGTGCTTTAAGTGCTACTTAAGAGTCGCTGTCCGTTTGTCAAGTGCTGAAATGTCACCTTGTAGAATAGCTCGTAATTGTAGCACACGCTTGTATTTTGAAATGTTTAGCCTAATTGTTTTCATCTAATGTGCATTTTCTACGAGGCCAATAATCTATAAAAGCACAAACCTACGGGTGGAGACACGAGCAAAATGGCTGAACCAAAAAAACTAAAAAAATTAATTTTCAAAAAGATTAGATTCATGTCATTTTAGAGGAGGTGGAGAGCTATACAAACATTATTTTCAGCAGGTTTAAGGGCAGTCATACAAATAAAACAAAAACAAAAAATCTGGGAGGATATTGCTACAAAACTGACTGATTTCCATTACACGAGAGTAGATGTTAAAACTTAATGCTGATTTGTACTCGGCTTTCGCCAAGATAAGCTCCAACTAAGACGTAGCTTTACAGTAACCTATGTTTCTCCATCTATTTACGCTTCTTTCCATAAGGTGATGTGAATCTCCTTCTGTCTGGTGTTAATGGCTGCAGTGTTTTTGGCGCATCAGCACACACAACGGCTGCAACCACTGTGCGGTCTCCCCAGTGGATCAGCATGACAACCGTCTGGATTGAGCTGAGTAGGGGACATCTCTAGGGTCTTCAAGTGGGCACCTTCCGTCCTCAGTGTTTCGTCGACTAGCCCACGACACCTCAAGAGGGCTCGACAGTCACTCTGGCGTCCCAGAGTCCCCCCCCCCCCCCTCCGTCCCCCACTCAACTCAGCCCAGCTTACTGACCTTTACATCCCTCCTGCTGCTGAGGTTGCTCCTTCCTCGTAGTTCACATGTGACCTAACCACAATCTCTCACAATCTCTCCGCAACCCGACGATACACGCCAACCCGTTTGACTAAGGCTGTCGAGCCCCACTGCCGATGTCAAAGCAGGTCAGTGGATACGGTTCCGTATGGCATACTACCGCAAAACACATCTGTCCAAACACCAATCCTCATTCACGCAAAATATACAGGACGTAATAACTGTAATTACTATGCAAACTATACAAATAAACCAACAGACTCTTTGAATTTTTAAGAATTCTTCGAAACCGTAGTGTGGCGGCCTGTACACAGCCAGCCAGAATCTTTCCGTCTCAACCACAGCCAGTTGCTGCTCCTCTCTGCTGCTTCAGATAAGTTCTTTACTGTGCGACGCAACTCTTGGCCACTGAATCCGACGTCTCTGAGGAACCGGGTTGTAGAGTGTGCCACAAATCCTCGACAACCCACTTCCACTGGATAAACCCGGACTCTCCATCCTCGCTGTTCTGCTTCAGTGGCCAGCTGAGCATACCGCAGTTTCTTCCTCTCATATGCCTCATCTACAGCATCCTCCCATGGCACTGTTAACTCTATCAGTTGAACAATGCGTGCTGATCCAGACCACAAAACAATATCTGGTCGGAGGTTAGTGGTGGCAATCTCAGGTGGAAAAATAAGCCGTTGATCAAGATCAGCCAGCATTTTCCAGTCCCTAGCAGCTTCCAATTGTCCTAGGCGAGAATTGGTTTTAACACCTTTTCTTGGTGGTTGCTCGCCTGGGCGGAGGAAAATTGTCTTCTGTGTGTAATGTTTTGCTAGAACAGGTGGCAACTTATTGGTCATGTTACGCTTGTCTTCCAATGCTAATGCCTAACATCGCAGTACTTGGTCATGGCGCCAAGTAAACCGACCTTGGCTGAGAGCCACCTTACATCCTGTCAAAATGTGCCTTAATGTGATGTGAACACATAGGACAAGAGGGATCCTCTCCTACCCAGAGGTTTAGGTTCTGTGGTGATGGGAGAACATCATATGTTGACCTGATAAGGAAACTGATCACTACTCTCTTCCATTGACCAAAGATCTTGCCAGCCCATCTTGCGTTGTTCCACACTCTCCCATCTGATCCACTCTCCCTGCTTGGCCTGGGAAATGGCCTTTATACACCTCATCCTCTCCTCCTGCTTTCGCACTTCGTTGACTACCAGCTTCCTCCTTTGAGCTGGGGCTGCCTTGTGCCATTTAGGAGGAGCTAAACTGAGTCCAAAACCTCCTCTTCCATGCTGTACCTGTCCCATGATATCACCAATTTGAAGGGCAGCCTTTGCCTCTTCCACAGATTTCTTTGCTGACCACTTTCTACCAGTCTTTAACAGGTGCTGCCTCCCTTACACATTTGTCGCGTGACTCTACTAAGGTCATTTCCAGTCCTACCTTGGTGCACTTAAACTCCTCGGTTAAAGCAGAGACTGGCAGCTGCAATATTCCTTTACTATAAAGTCCCACTCTGCTGAGGCAGCGTGGAACTCCCAACCATTTCCTGATGTATGAACTTATTAACGCTTCCAGCTTATCCACTGTTGTCAAAGAAACCTCATACACAGTCAGTGGCCACAACAACCTCGGCATTAGACCAAACTGAAAGCATCAGAGTTTTAGTTTGCCTGGTAGAGCGCAGCTGTTTATGCTCTTCAACCCTTCAACTGCTTGTCGTCTAACTTCTCCCACTTGAACTGTGTCCTTTAGATCCCCATTGTACCATCTCCCAAGACTCTTCACTGGCTTCTCAGAAACTGTTGGTATTGCCTCACCATTAATGAAGAATGTTTTATCTTCTACCTTGCCTTTAATTATTGAGATGCTCCTTGATTTAGAGGGCTTAAATTGCATTCGTGCCCATTCAATGTAATCAGGTAACTGCAACTTATCATGGTTCATGAATTCACTGACTCTTTCTCGCTACATGTTGTTGTGTGTGCAGGTGGTCGTGTTCACTGATCAGTACCGCTGATCAGTGGTTCCACCTGCAGCTGATGAGCAGCGCCTACTTATGCTCACAGTTTCGTCTAGTCTTTGTCAGATCGTTGTTGAAGGTTCCCGGTGTGTTGTCTCCTGCCTGTCCTCGTATCTTCCGTGTTTGCACCTGGATCCAGTATTCCTGTCCTCTTCACTCTATATTCTTCCACAGAGGTTCTGTTCTTCTGGTCCCCAAATCCTGGCATCCAGCGCATCGGATTTCCATCATCCTTCACCATCGCAACTGACTGGTTTGTCCATCAGCGTCCCTGCGCTACCAAGGGCGTTTGTTCCTGGATTCTTGCTTCTGACTACACACTATCTTATCAACTATACTTCAATAAACTGCACTGCAGAGGACAACGTTTAATAAAACAGGTGGTGGACCAATGAGTCCCCCCTTCTCACAGCAGAGGAAGAAAAGGCCTTGTCAATACTTGGCACAAGTGCTTCAGATGGCATTTGTAGTGGTATTGACATCCATGGAGGAGTATGGGTAACACAACCTGAGCCTGAGTCCGGTCCTTCATGCTCAGAGGAACTATCAGTTTCATCTCCTAGTCCTCCAAACAACCATCCCAGGCCTTAGCCTCCATCTTTTGTTGTCCAGACAGCCACAACACCTCAGCAGTTTGAGAATATTTGTAGTTGTAGTCAGGACATTTGAGAGTGTCCTTAACAGGGATGAAGATGAAGAGGTGGAGGAGGATGATGAAGATGGCATGATGGGATGACATGATGGCCAGCCAGGAAATGCCCAATAGGCCTACATGGCTGGTTTTCGTGCACATCAGAAAGTCATTGACAGATTTTTTTTTTAGTTCATCCCTATTTTTCCCAGTCTTTGAAGCATATTACATCTTTTATTTAATTTTTTGTTCATTCATTTAATTTAGATTAAAATGATTAGATAAAATGTATTACTTTTTTTGTTTTTGTTTTATGCCCTATTTAATTTAGGATACATTCATTTAAACAAAAAACGAGTAATAAAGTACAATCAAAACCTTATATTATAATCACATTGCACTTGAATAAAGTTAAATGTGTAATCTGCTGGTTGTCCTGCAGGTGACCTCATAACTCTGTCTTCTTACAATGCACTTGGGGATTTACGATTACCTCAGAGCACTCGTAGATCTACGATGATTTTCAAGTGCTACTTAAGTTACGATGCTTTTTGGAAACAGATCAGTCGTACGATCGTTTTTACGATCTACGGCGGGCATACACTGTACGATTTTTGTCCGTTTTTGAGCCGAATTCTGAGTCGTGCGATTCTTTTTCAGGTAGGCTAGTCACGGAACCCGCGACCAAAGTTGGCTAACGATGCTTTTGAGAAACGCACCCCTGATTGTGGTCTCCCACAGTTTTAAAATTGGTTAAGATTTGAAAATCATCTAGTGTGTCCCAGGCCTAAGACGGTAAACCAAACATGCAGCGATGGGGGTTTTGCCCCCAATAAAGCAAGAAGTCCTCGCTGCAGCCTGTAGCACGATGATGTAGCTGGATCAGATCCAACACATACTGGATGCTGTTACGTGCATGCGCTGTGGTGTGTTTTGGTGACGTCATATATGCATGCGCACTAGCAGAGAGTTGAGGGGGCTGCCAAGATGGCCGAGTGAGTAGACGCTTTCTACCGTGCTCTGCAAACGAAAGTTTTGAAAACGGTAAACCTCAACTTATTATCTCGCCAAGCATTAAATTTTGGTTTCTTAAATACTGCAGCACTCGTAAGACGAACTATTGAGCAATGTCAAACCAACGTGAAAGGAAAAGAAGTAGGGCTGTGCGATTAATCGAAATCGTAATAAAATCGCGATTTGAGCATGCGACTCCAACCTCCCAGTGTGCTATCCGAACCAATCAGAATGCAGCGTGCCTAAATTGAGCGCGAGAACAGAACAGACCGGGCGGTTACCAGAGATTCAGTGAACTGCGAACAGGTGAGCGTGCCAGAAGGGAGCGCCAGTGCATGGAAATATTAGCGCAAAGGGGCTTGCCTCACCAAGTTTCTTTCTTTTGGGAACGTAAGGGAATACCATTACCTGATTGGTTTGCAAGTAGTTCCCTCCGCTGCGGCTGTCAGTCATTCTCCATTCAGCGTTCAAACAGCGCGTCGCGTTCGGTTAACGTTACGACAGTCAACGAGGCAACTCTCTCCAAGATGATTCAATGTTAATATTGTTATACTTGATCTGTAGATAAAGCTCTATGGTTTCGCATTAAATGACTATCTTGCTGGACTGTACCTTAATCATGTTCGTTTCTACCGTGTGTCTGTTGGATCACAACACTGGAGAGTACTGTCTATAATTGTTCTTCACGCGCACAGTAACTGAAATTAAAAACTGTTAAAAGAAAAGGCTCAATAAACTGTTGCATAGATAGATACTGTATAATACACTATGCGTCGATATGTCTTGACTCTTTCCTTTGTGCTTTGAACTTTTCAATGCGGACTCGAAGAGCTGCGCGCTGTGACTCTTTGTTGCTTCAAGCGCATCATTCTGCGCTCTGGATGCGCATAAGCGCTGTGTGCTGCACTGTATTGGAGTCTTTCATAATCATATCATAATACTTTTGTGCAATGAAAGATTATTAATAGCCTTTTTTGTTCTGTCCTATCTATCATATGTTGTTGCCTCATTAAACAGCTGTGCTATACTTAATATATGTCTTAATTTTATAGTAGACTATATATAAAATAATTGATCTTTTGATTTTTGTTATCTTGTTTTTCATGAATGTATTTTACAACAATACAAAGAGCAATGTGTAACGTTTTACCAGATCTAGTGCTACACGATAAAGCTGTAATTGGTTTCCTTTGGAAATATGTTTCAAATTCACACAGAATGCATTAAAACTGCAAAGCATGTCTGTTTGTGTCAAAATCGTGATTAAAATTGAAATCGAAAAAAAAAATCAAGAAATCGTGATAGTTTTTTTTGTCCATATCGCACAGCCCTAAAAAGAGGCCAAGAGAGCACCGGACGGAAGCTAAATCCAGATGCTAGCAATGTTACTCTCAAGGCTGGCAACACTCTGACTGACAATTGTCACGAGTATGCCTCCACTTCCCTGCCTCTCACCACTGCGGAAGACTTAATGGATGAATTTCCAACGCTGCCTATCACTCCCAGTAAGTCGCCAGCAACGAAGAAAATTATGTACGCAGTTGGATCTGAGCAAACCAAAGCCAACGATATCATAACCAGCCTCTCATCTCTGATAAACACACGGTCAGACAACATTGAAAGCATGGTCAGTGCCAACGCGCTTAAAATTGAAGGACTTAAAAAGACGATTGACTTTGTGTGTGCAGAGATTAAAGAGGTAAAGAGCAAAGTGCGTACACTCGAGGGAAAAGTGGCAAAAGAAGAAAAACGAGTGGAAGCATGTCAGCTAAGGGTCTCGGAGTTAGAAAGATACTCCAGGAGATGGAACCATAGACTTTACAGAATTGAAGAATCAGAAAAGGAAAACGTACGAAAGAATGCAATTGAGGTCTGTCAAGCTGTTCTGCCGGAGGAGCAGGCTGGCTGAAACTATCAACACCGTACATCGGCTTGGCGCCAAGCAGCAGAATGACAGTAAACCCAGAGGCATCATCATCCAGTTCATCGCACGTGTCTGCAGAGATGCCATATGGAAAGCTGCCAAGTCGTCACCGCACCTGCGCGACAACGATTTAAGATTTGCGGAGGATCTTTATAAGGAAGATAGAGAACGAAGGAGCAAACTATGGCCAGTGATAAAAAAAGCTCGAGAGGAGGGCAAACCAGCCTTCTTCATTGGAGGTCGCGGATTTATCAACGGATCAGAAGTCCATCTGCCCACCTAAGAAACAGACTCGCCTGCCGTCTGATAACACAAGAACACCTACTGGTTTGATCTGCACTACATTCAGAGTTGATATTGTAATGTTATAGTTTCTGTTGCACTATAACTTTACAAGGGTACTTTAATTTACAAAATCATTGCCATTTCTATTATATGTTATGTTCTTTAAGGCCATTTAACAACCAACTGATTAGGAGCGCTGTGCTCAGAGGCGTCGTTAGGCCCTTTTTAGGGGGGCTTCAGCCCCCCTTAACTTCTGCCTAGCCCCCCTAAAAATGTGTGAATAATGTAGGCTACACAAATTTGTGTTCGCTTCAGTCTTGTTATAATCAGATTCAGCGCGTTCTTCATCTTCAATCCGCAGCGGCGCCGAGCAGAGAGCAGACACAGACACAGAGGACAGGGTGTGTGTGTGTGTGTGTGTGTTCTAGAGCTTAGATCGGGCCCAAAAAATCAAGCCCGACCCGACCCGAGCCCGTGCATGTTGTGTCCGAGCCCGGCCCGGCCCGACACATTAACTGTAATTATGAGCCCGAGCCCGATTTAAACCCGACCATTTTTAATACGTGGGCCGTTATAACCAGGGGCGACGCCAGATCGTTTTTTTTAACGCAGGTGCTGAATGGGTGCTAGACCATTGACAGGGGGAAGCTGCGCAATTTTACAGTATATATATTATATTTACTATTAAGAAATGTAAAAAAATTGGCTACTTAATATTTAATATTCAATTATTTTAATTATCACAATGAAAGTTTTAATTTTATTAAATTGAACAAGCACAACATTCAGCATTCAATCAAATAGGCCTATTCTTAAAGATTAATTAATAATGTTATTTCGACATATGTGTGCAACGCGTGCAACAAGCAAGATGTGCATTTGTAAATTCGGTGACCAGCGTGCGGAGAATTGATTTAATTTATGATGAGATGGCTCTAGCCTCCAGTTCACAGGCTATGGTGACCGCGGCTCGCCGGCGCCTTCATGTCATTATTAGCCTATATTGTCTGCTATATTTGCTTCTTATTAAATACAGGCAATTGGTTTATGAAAAATGTATTAAAATTAAGATACAATTTATACAAAACGAAATTCACTTTAAAGAAAGGCTTTCTACAAAATAAAAAATAATTAAGTGGTCAAAATCATGCCTGAACCACTCCATGTCTCCCGATATTGCGCATCCTCCTATCTACTCTGTTCACTTTCATTATCAACATAGATGGAAAAAAATAACATTATAATGTTTAATATGCAACTAAATGCGCTTATTTAAAGGCTACAACACGTACTATAGGCCTACACAGACTCTCTATTTGTACAAATTGCTACACATTCATTTAATTCTGAATTTTGCACACTTAAGTTGAAAGGCATGTTGCCTTTATTGCGTGCATTTATTAATTATTATCTTTATGAATAATGTAACAAGGACGAAGCATGTAAACTGCGTTGTTTATTTATTCAGAATCGAATGGATCGCAAATGGATCCGAATGAAGAAACGTAAAAAAAAGAAAAAGAAAGAAAACCTCGCCCTCAGCGGTATGCTTGGAGAAGTAACAAAAGAGGACATTGAAGGCTGACTATCATCCTTTCTGTCATGGCAAGCCTGCTTCATGTGTCTGCTCATCGTCGAAGTCCCCGTTTTTTTGCTGTCATAGGTGAGAAGCGCGCCGCACTTGCACTCAACAAAGCCAACACATATGTTGTCACTGCCCACGACTAATTTAAAATATTTCCATACCTCCGACTTTCCTTCATACTTGCTCAAAGTTAATTCTCCTGTTTTCTTTTTTTTCTTTACTTCTTCAAGCTCCATGTTGCACTTAAGCTACACAATACAGTGTGCGTGCGTGCGAGTGAGTGGAGGAGACCATTGACACTTGACGTGCTTGATCAAGGGCCCGACCCGACCCGACCCGACCCGAGCATAGTGGCGGGAAATATCGGCCCGGCCCGGCCCGCGGGTCGGGTCGGGTCGGGCCGGGCTCGGGCTCGGGTAGAGAATCTAAGCTCTAGTGTGTTCATCTGAGCCTCATTGGTCTGTCACTGCTCGTTAATGTCAGAATATTTGAGATGACCAATCAAATCAAAGTAGGCGGGCTTAATGTTCACAGACGCTGCTGAGCGCGAATTTTAACAGTGCGACTCGACGCGTAGGCTATACGGTCAAGTGTGAGATAAGATGTAAGTAGTTAAACTTAACATTTCATATTTGACTTTTTTTTTTAGGTCATAAATATTAAACGAATGACAAAAAATAATCAGGCAAACTAATATAGGTTTGGCTAATTTCGCCATTTTGAGCTGAAAATAGGCAACGTGACTTATGTAATGTAATAATCATAATCAGAATCAGAATCAGAAAGAGCTTTATTGCCAAGTGTGCTTGCACACACAAGGAATTTGTTTTTGGTACTGAGGCTTCCAGTGGACATATACAAATACAACAAGAAACATAATACTAAAAATTATAAGAATAAAAAATAAAAATATAAATATATGATAATAAAAGTATCACAGTTGGGTTTAGTCAGAATAGATTAGTTTACTGTCATTGTGAGGGGACAAGAAACATTAACAAAGCCGTTTTCATCATGTTAGGCACAAGATTAATAATGAATGTGTACATATTGAGAATATAATACAAATTGTAGCCTTTAGTAAATTAAAAAAGCTCAGATTTAGGAAGGGAAGAGAAAGGGATGAAGAGACTGAGAAAAAAGAAAGAGTGATGGAGATGAGGAGAGAGCAGGTATTGACAAATAATCTACTGCCCAGTGACATGGTTTTAAAGTTATTTCTTATTCTTTTTTGGTCTTAAAAACGTCTTGAAATGCACATCAGAGAAATAAAAAAATTGAACCCCCTACCAACCTCAAATTTAGGACCTCTTTGATTATAAAGCCCTGTCTACGGCCCCTGTATTAGGCATAAGATCAATAATGAATGTGTAGCCTACATATTGTCAATGCATTTAATAAACTTAATTACCTAGCTTTAGAAGCTTTCAGTAAATAAACGCATCTGAGAAAATGATTCATAGGCAAAATCAACCTATCAGTTGACCCTATCTTCACTGACAGACAAAAATGAAAAGCCTATATCAGTCAAAGCTCAGCTTTAGGAGGGGAAGAGACAGGGCAAGATAAAAACAGAGAAAAATAGTGTGATGCTGATGAGGAGAAAAAAATAATCAGCTGCCCACTGACATGGTTTTAAAGCTGTTATCCAAATTTTTTGGCCTTCAAAACATCTTAAAATATGTAGATCAGAGAAATCAAAATATCAAAATTTTCTCGGGGAAACCCCGAACCCCCCTATCTGCCCTACCTCACATTTGGGACCACAGTGATTATAAAACCCTGCCTTTGCATGGTAATGAAACTGGTTAATAGTGAGCATTAGATCCTTAACAGTGTTACCTTTTTTTATAATAAAAAAAAATTATCATACCGGAAATCCTAGTGACGCCCCTGGCTGTGCTTTTTAGTTGGCTGAGACGATTTCTTTTTCCCTTTACCGTTGTTTTTTCTTTCTTTTATTTCATATATGAAGCAGCACTTGGTCCCCTTATCTAGTGATACATTTCTATCTAATTGGTTATTGATCACTTTCTAGTTTATTTCTTGTTCACGTACATTAATAACTTTGTCTTTATCTATTGTTTCGTTAAATGCCAGGGGACTAAGAGCAGATTTGTAAAAGGAAAGCCTTATTTTTATTTGCCAAACAACTTCATTCGGATTTTTGTTTTTTTCAAGAAAGTCATTCCACATCTGCTGATGTCAATTTTTGGAAATCTCAATGGGGTAACTATATTTGGTTCTCTCAGGGCTCAGAGAGATCTGCTGGAGTAACCACGCTTAAAAATACTTTCACTGGTGATGTCTTACACTCAGACTGTGACTCACTAGGACACTACATATGTCTTATAATTAGAGTTGACAATATTTCTATCATAGTTATTAATCTTTAGGGTTATAATAACAAACTTGAGAATGATAAGTTACTTGATTCAATAGAAGAAAAAAATATTTTTTGGCTCACCAGATACCCAAACTCTCTTCTTTTAATTGGTGGAGACTTTAATATTGCTCTAGACAATGATATTGACAGGTGGCCCCCTGAGAGGCCCTCCTCCCTCAGCTCAAACCTTAAAATATTTATGGGAAGATTTAACATGGTGGATGTATGGAGAGAAAAAATTCCTGATGAAAGATCCTTCACTTTTTGGCTATTATACAGTAACATTGATTAAGAGAAAATTACAGTAAATATCCTTGCCACTCCCCTCACTGACCATAAAACAATTCATATAAGGATCCAATTTAGTGCATCTAATACAATCCATAGACCTTGCTACTGGAAATTATACAATTCCATGTTAAAGCATGAAAAGGTTAAGACTGAAGTTACTAAGTTAATTACTCTTTTTTACAACAAGGCTAAAAAGGAAAAATCCTACAACACTAACTGGGAATTACTTAAGTTTGAGTCAGGGAAATTTTTAAGACAGTATGGAACCTCTATTGCCAAAGCTAAAAGAGCAGAAGAAGATGAAATCATAAGTAAAATTTCTTCATTTTATCAGAGACCCCCCGAGGAAGTTTCAGAGGAGGATAAACCTCTCTTCTAGGAAGAGGTGGCTGGAGGAGGGGGAGCAAAATTCTGCTTACTTTTTCCATCTTGAAAGATACCGTTCCAATATCAATTCCATCTATAAGTTAAATATTAATGGGGTCGTTACTGATGACACTAAATTAATTTCAGACTTTTGTTCAAAATTTTATAGCAATTTATACAGCTCAAAATATAATAAAGAAGTTATGTCTCAATTTCTTAACTCAGTAAATAATGTAAGAAATATTAATGTGGCAGATAAAGATTATTGTGACTCCCCTCTTACAATGGCAGAGGTCACTGATTCGATCGCGCAACTCAAAAACAATAAATCCCCTGGCACTGATGGTTTAAGTGCAGAATTTTAAAAAGCGTTCTCAGATCATTTTGCCCCATTTTTACTACAGGTTTGTTATGGAGATTATAGAGAATGGGCTGGTTACATTGATTCCCAAACCTAGAAAAGATGTGCTCTTTATTGACAGCTGAGGCCCATTTGTCTTTTAAACAATGATTACAAAATTATGGCGTCAATATTTGCCAGAAGAATTAAAGAAACTCTTGACACAATTATAGATGAGACACAATCAGGCTTTATGAGGAACAGGCACATCTCTAACAATATTAGACTTGTATTAGATATTCTTGACTACTCTGACCTAATATCTGAAGATGGCTTCATCCTCTTTTAGATTTCTATAAGGCCTTTGATACAATAGAACACCAGTTTATTTTTCTAACTTAAAAAAAATTTGGTTTTGGGGACTTTTTCTGCAAAGCAATTAAAACCTTATATGTTAATGGCAATAGCTCTATCAACTGGAAAATGGAACTTACCCAGATTTAATCTGGAACGGGGCATTCGTCAGGGATGCCTGATTTCCCCTTATCTGTTTTTGCTTACACAAATTCTCACAACTCATGTCGGTAACAGTGCTATCCAAGGAATTTCTATTGTGTGTAGGGATATCATCATCAGTCAGCTTGCTGACGATACCACAATCTTTCTAAAAAATGCAAGCCAGATCATTTAAGTAATTAACCAGTTTTCAGAAGCCTCTGGTCTATGCCTAAATATTAATAAATGTGAATATCCCGGCTTACATACGCAGCTCTCTCCTTACACTTGGACGGAAAAAATTGTAAAGATATTGATAGAATGCTTTTTGACTTCATCTGGAAAAATCATACTCATTATATCAAAAGAAGTGTTGTTATGAATAATTATGAATCTGGTGGGCTCAACTTTTTGGACTTCAATACTCTAAATAATACTTTTAAAATCAATTGGGCTAAGCATTTTCTTAAAAACCCTGTCTCGATTTGGAATTTTATTCCCCATATTTTATCTCGCTTTGGAGGTCTGGGCTTTATTTTGAACTGTAAATACAATGTGGACAAACTCCCTGTAAAACTGTCCAATTTTCACAAGCAGGTCTTTTTAGCTTGGTCTCTAATTAATCTCTCCTCATGTTATCTAATTTGGAATAACAGAGATATATTATATAAGAACAAGTCACTCTTTTTTGAGAATTGGCTACGCAATCAGATTCTGCTGGTGGACCAGCTTTTCAATGGAGAGGGGCGACTTTTCTCCTGAGAGTTTTTATCAACATATAACATTCCAGTTACCCCAAGAGAATTTGCAAATGTATTTGACGCCATTCCATCAGGCATAACCATGCTTTTTAGAAATACTGGCAGACTTTCACCTTCTTCTATCTCCCTCCCCGATGTGGCTGAATCACCAGCGGAAAAAACACCTGTTTTTGCCAACTTCCTCAAAATAATAAGAACACTCGTGCTTTATTTCAGAAAGAAATTGTTTCCATTCCAAATGTTACATTTTATTGGAACCAATTTTGTATATGACATTGACTGGAAAAAGGTTTGGATGATTCCTCACAGATACTTGATAGTAAACAAGTACTTTTTCTCCATGAAGTTGTTCATTATATTAATCTGATTTCTGGCTCCAACAACAAAAAGGCAGTTAAAACTTATTTCCTCTTTCTTCTTGAAATGGTCTGTAAGCCATCCCTGGCAAACTGTATTTTTTTTTTTGTTATGTGCTTGCATATTGTCATGTATATGTTGATATTTGAATATTAAAAAAAAAGAAGAAAAAAAAAATAGTTGGTGATCAATCGCACGTGCTTTGATCTTCCAAGAAGAATACATTTAAATATAAATGGTCACTTGAGTGACAACTGCGTGATCTGACTGCTGTAATTGAGTTTTTGTTTTGTTTTTTGTGTCTTGCAGACAATGAACAGCAAATTAAGAGGAACCTTATGTACAGATCACTGTGGAAAAATGAGTATAGCCATTGAAGAAGGAGCTCTTACCAGGAAAAATATTATTAAGCACTTTTTTTCTGACAAGATTTCTTTTCTTGATGCTGTTATTATTTTTGCATTTTCCCTTGAATGTGTACTGGTATTTTAAGTTGTTTACATACCTTATTGTATTGTACCTATAGGATTAAAATTACAAAGACAATTACTTGACTAATTTTTGCTTCCACTCAACAGACAATATGACCTGAATAAAATAAAATGACTTGATTTTTCAAATGTTCTCCTGGCACCCAGGAATAGACATTACATTTTAGTGAATTTCTCTAAAACCATGCATGTCACAGTTTTATTCTGGATGTCCTGTAAAGAGGACATTCAGGGCTTTTCAGAGGTACCAAATGTTTGGTTTCACCATGAACAAAAAAAAAACTTGGTCTTTAAAAATGACTGACATGTAGCACACTTATGGAAATATGATAATATATTGTAATTATAATTTAAATCAAACTACTTTTTAAATTGTATTTCATAAACCAACATCTCAGGAAAACGTTATGGGGTTTTAAATCAAAAAATTACTTTCTGTTACAGAACAGAACAGGGCATTGATTTCATACATGACCACTGTAGAGGACATCAGGACTTAGTCATATGTTTATCAGGCATTCTGGGAGACACAACAAGTGAATATGGAAATAATTTATACATCAAGATTTCTTATGAAATATTAGATATTATTATTAAAATGTTGCTAATTATTACTCCAATTATTACACTTCTTTTTCATTAAATGTTGCTCCAAGAACACATTAATGTGCAAATTAGATATAGATAGCCTACATTGTATTGAATGGGAATATTAATTTATAGCCATTTTACCCACATATTGCATAACGTAAAATGGTGTATCAATTCATTCCATTATATCTTTCATAATAATCCTGAAACCCCAAAATGTATTGGTGATTGAAAAAAAAATTCCATTGTTTTTGCCTATACATTTAATTAAAAGCTCCAGTCCGTAACTTTTTTGGGTTAAAAATTATCCAAAATAATAATAATAATAAAAAACATAACCAACCAGTGTTCAAAAATATATTCTTGCTTTAGCTCGATTCAAAACGGTTAGCTTGTGGTTCTGGTGGATTTCCGCGGGAAATTAGAGCATGTCTTTGCGTCATTACGTCACATCTGTACACATAAAGAAGGTGTCTCGGTGCGTGTGAGAATGTTGGAGGTGGAAATTTTTAGCCTTTTCTCACAGCACTTTAAATAATTAAACTTATGGTGGATCCAGAAAGGTTCAAACAACAATCACCAGTGACAACTGAGATTCAACAGTTGTAAAACCCAAAATAATTTGGACTTCGGAGTGGTAAAAAGAGACTGCAACCGGGCCTACGCGAAAACAAGGATAAACATCGGCAGGGCTTTTGAAAGGTGGCGTGAACTCCGTGATTTGAAGGGGTTCAAAACGAACGCAGAGACGGCTTTTTTCTGCTGGACAGGTAAGAATTTTCAATAGTTCAATCGCGGTGTAACAGTAGCACTTGTTCACTTAATTCACACAGTTACGGAGTTTCCTTTGTTGTGGCTTTTTTCGTTTTGCTATTATGGTAAATATTAATTATTTTGTGCTAGCTATGAGAGGGAGCAATTCACTTCTACTCCAAGAAAACCAAACCCGCCTTCTCCGTTGCCAAGCTTTGGAGCTGAATCGGATCGGTAAAGTGAAAATTTTCCTGTCGTAAGATGTTATGCTTTTTTCCCCCTTAGTTGATCAGAACAAAAGTGGATGTTACTTACTTGTTCAGATGACATTTTCCGGTGAAAATTCTTATGTTGGTCATACTGTACTTCCAAAAAGTAGAATGTGTGATTCTGAATGCCAGTATCCACACCGGCGCGGTGACTGACAGACGCGCAGTCTCCTCAAAACATTGTGTTCATCCGCGCTGTTTCATGTCGATGTACAACTCACGTAAAGTTTATAATTCCGCGAAAAACTGCAATTACAGATTTCGAACAGAGATGGCGACAAAGAGGAAAAGCTACGGACTGCAGTTTTTAATTAAATTAAATTAAGTTTTCTTATTGTGTAAAAAGCATTTTCTGTGATCGACCCGATTTTAACAATAACAAAGATAACTTATGGATCCTTTATGGTAATACATATGATATGGTACAACTACAGTGCAATGCAAATAGTAAATATAAGATAAAGTGAAAAGTAATAGTAAATAGTTTAGTCAATAAAATAAACAAACAGTATACGGCAAATAAAATAGTAATGAATAGTATAATTATATAATATCATAAGTACATAATAGGCTATAATAATACAAATATTGATAATAGCATATAGTTTATGTATAATACTATAATAATAGCAATGGAATAAGAAATATCAATTACAGTATATAGACAATAAAAATAATAAGTTAAATAGTGACTATGAATAGTACAATCATTTAACAGCATAGCTGTAATAGATTGATAATTGCAAGTGGTATAATATTACAATAATAAAAAGAACAGCAAATACAATGTAATATCAATTGCAGAATAATATAGACAATATGAAAAAAATATGAAACATGATAATATTGATCATTAAACTGACATTTAACAAAAAGATTTGTGTAATTTTATTTTATATAGGCCTACAGTGAAGAGAATGTATATATAAAATAATTTATATATTTTAAAATATTCCTACATAGGCTATATAAAAATAAAATGTCACAACCCTGTCTCTTTTTGTGAGACCAAAGATCGCCCGTTAGATTTACACAAGATGAATTATAACTCAGACATCAGAGCCAGCGGCAAACGTCAGAAGCACTAGCCGAGGTAAGGCTGTTCCAGGCGGGTTACATGAGCGCTGAACGCCCGGTGAACGCCTGGATATCACAACTCCGAGACCGTCAGATCAAATTTTTAAATAGGCGCTATCTTTATAAATAAACCACAGATTTGAGCTTTAAACAACTACGTTGTCGACTGAAAAACTATTAAAACTACATTTCCTGACACAATAACAGTAGTATTTTTAAATTTCGCGGCTTTTTCCTCTGGACGTTACTATTACTAATTATATCATGACCAAATACAACCAGAAACAAATGTTCAGTCTTGCTTGTGAAAGATAATTCCTCGAGACCTGTTTTCAATTGTGTGGCGATTTGTACAGCCCCAAGCAGCACACGAAACAGGCATTTTTCTCAATTCTCGCTATGAGAAATATGAGAAAGTTGCCCTCCGCAATATGGCGGCGCCGTTGACGTGCGCTCCATCAGCCAATAGGGCGTATATGTATTTACTATGTCTATGCTCATTTCACACACGCGCACATTCCAGCATTGCAATCTCAGATTATGTCCCTAAAGAACCCGCGTATAAAGTAGTTCCGCATTACATTAATTATTTTGCACGCGAGTTTTATTTATTTTTATATTCATGCACCAAACCATGACGCCCGTACCGTTTCGGTTCAATACGAATACATGTACGGTTCCACCCCTATTCTTCAGTGTACAAATAAGTACATGCATATAACAGAAAGCACCGATGACTGTTTTAAGGAGAACATAGGAATTAAGTTGTGGAGGCTATGGCTTTTTAATAGACAGATAGTCTAGCATCATGGTACATTTGCTATGATGACTAATTTTCCATTGATTGCACTTGAGCAAACGTCACCAACCCAACCCTCGGCAAACTGATTGTACGCCTCCAGTGATTTCCAGGCTCGGAATTGCTCACATGTGTAAAAACTCCTAGCCAATACCAGATAATGGTATGAAAAATACCACATGAAAATACTGTAACTTATCTGAGGCAAAGCTGCATAATCAGTGCTCAGTGCTTCCTTCATTAGCGCATACGGATCCACACCATTACTGAAATTTTCGCATAGTACCTCTCTCTGTCTTGTGTTAATAGTCTCTTTATAATCTCTGTAATTTTGTCTCTTCATGACTTGAGTAACATTAAACAGAAAGAAATCCGTTTATGGCGTCTCCGGGGAGGTCACGTGACATTAATTGGCCTGTGGGAACTATGCAAGTATGGAATGCCAAAGCTGAATTAATTAAAAATAAATACATAGATAAATATACAAAGAAACGTAAAAAAGTACAAATAAATGAGTATTTATACTTTTATTTCCTTATTTATGTATAATTTTATTTTTTCACACATTTATTTTTTTATTTATACATTTATTTATTTCCACTTATTTATTTCCACATTCATTTATGTATATATGTTTTTATGTCTACATTTATTTATTTTCATTTATTTATTTTCACATTTATTTATTTCTACATTTCTTTGTCTGTATGCTAATGAGGGGGCGTGTTTTACCTCAGACATCAGCAATCGAGCTCAGAGTGGCAGTGCGGAAGCTTTGAGGCCACAGTGACACCTTGTGGTGTGTGACCAAACGAAACGCAAGAGGTGTGCGGACAATATCACATTTTAAGTCATGTATATCACCCTAATTAACACACATAGCACACATGAACAGAAACTCCACTTCAACGGGTCTGATAGCGGACACTTGGACATGGAAGCTCATGAAAGTATTCACTATTAATAACAATGTAAATCACAGATCATGTGATGAGGTATGTCGTGCAATTGATATTGTTGGGCGAATTATTCCAATAAGACTGGCCCAAATATTGCCCAACAATATCAATCGCACTACATACCTCATCCCATGATCTGCCATTCGACGGTAAACTCCCAATAGTGTTGCAATGTTGTGCACAGACAACCCTGAAAGTAGATAACTCTCCACAGCGTCCATTGGTAAGAAATACTAGGGGCGTCCAACAGGCATGTCATCTGCATTTGTAGAGGATATGCCTAGATAAAGCTGATTGAACGCTTAATCTAGATTATTGAATGTAAGGATCAATTTCAGTAGTTGCTGCCAAATTAAACAAACTGTCAGACAGAGACTCGATGTGTGAAAGTACATAATCCGGATTACTTTTAGTTAGCCCAGCCAAATGTCTCAACTGTCTAGCTATCTCTTGTCTGTACACCGCCATAATCCACGTGTATCTGCTGCTGCGAACTACTACAAGTTGCTAAGAAACAGCCAACCTTCCCCGACGTCGTCACTTAAAGGACGTGCTCCCCGAATTTAGATAGGCCTAAAGTTACTTTCTTCCGCCACCTCGCAAACATGCCACCAACATTAATAAAAAAAGTCTGCATTTAAAAATGCTGTTAAAAAAGCCCATGTATGAGATCATTAGTATAATTTTCCCCCCGAACTGAATGAATCAGTATTTGAATGAATCGGTCTGAATTAATGACGACTCACTCGTTTAAAACAATGACTTACCGCCACCTACTGGCTGTTTTAGTTTCATATTTAAACATACAATTTAATTGATTATATCATTTCATATTTCTATATTCATTTATTTTTAACATTAATCTCATAACGACTTTTATGCAATTGTAATTGCAGTGTAAAAGCATTCTCCTCTGTATTAAGATTTTGACTTTTAATGACTTAATGACTTTTGGTAATTTTATTTTACTGATAACAGCCATAGTGCCTTAGTTATAATTATAACTGAGTAGTTTATCGATTAATATTAAGAACTTGACATATATGATGGTATAGCCTACCTATTTAATAAGGTTTGGGTAGATATAAAATCAATTTATAGGGAGAAATCTCACCACGACCATGGGCACGACAGGTGCTGTTTGAATGGGCATGGTGATGCTTCTGTCCTCCACTGCATGGGGTGAGATGCGTGGCTCACTAGCTGCGTTTACTTGAGCCCCTTTTGTTTATTTTAAGAATAATTCCAAATTGATGACTTGTGATTAATCAGTATCTAAGAGCAGCATCTATGAAATATGGGTTGTGTTTTAAGCATTTCAATTGTCACATGTTATGCATACGAAATTATGAAACGCGAATGTAAACCGTGTATTGAGTCGCGTTTCAAACTCATTGATATGCTTGCGTAGGAGTCAGTGAAATGTGCGCTGGTTTCTCTCCGCGTTCTGCGCTGGTGTGCGAGTCTCATCGACAATAAACGCAAGCTCTTATCAGCCCTATCCAGCGCGTTTTCATTGTTTTTAATAGTGGATACTTTCATGCGCTTCCATGTCCAAGTGTCTGCTATCAGACCCGTTGAAGTGGAGTTTCTGTTCATGTGTGCTATGTGTGTTAACCCTATATAGCCTACCCTACTACATACAGTAAGGGTGATACACATGACTTAAAATGTGATATTGTCCGCACACCTCTTGTGTTTCGTTTGGTCACACACCACAAGGTGTCACTGTGGCCTCAAAGCTTCCGCACTGCCACTCTGAGCTCGATTGCTGATGTCTGAGGTAAAACACGCCCCCCTCATTAGCATACGGACAAAGAAATGTATAAATAAATAAATGTGAAAATAAATAAATGTAGACATAAAAACATATATACATAAATGAATGTGGAAATAAATAAAAGTGGAAATAAATGAATAAATGTATAAATAAATAAATGTGTGAAAAAATACAAGTATACATAAATAAAGACATAAAAGTATAAATACTCATTTATTTGTACTTTTTTACATTTCTTTGTATATTTATGTATTTTTGCTTTTTTACATTTCCTCGTATATTTATTTATGTATTTATTTATTTTTAATTAAGTCAGCTTTGGCATTCCATATACATCTGAGGCATCCAAAGATTTCATTTGTCCATTATTTATTTCTAAAGAAACACGACAATGTATAAAAGGCTCCATTACTTTGTCTCTTACATTATGAGTGTAATCCCCCGTAGAAGCCGTTTTTGTAAAAATAGGCTAACGATTGCGTCATAACCACGCGACTGTCTGTCGCACAATAGAAACATTAACGTATAGACAGGAGAAGCTCGCAGGCAATCTTTTACTGTCTATGAGGCAGTCGGGGGGACATAGAGGCATAAAGTCAAGGGAGAAGCCCATAGATAGAGTCCATAAAAGCAACGGGACAAAATATTTCAACAACGTTTTTGAGGAATTAGGTGATTCAGATTTGTCTTGGCACAGCTAGAAGATTTACAACTGTCAGACTGTCGTCACGCTCAGTTTGAGCCTGCGCAGTCGCTCAGCCATCAGACAGGAAGTGCAATAATCGGGCTTCAGTCTTCTCCGTTGAAATCAATGGGGTCGCTGTGTCCATTTCTTTTACTGTCTATGGAACTATGTATACAGTGCGGCACAAAGCGCTTATGCGCATCCTGAGCGCAGAATGATGCGCTTGAAGCAACATGGAGTCACAGCGCGCAGAGTCCGCATTGAAAAGTTCAAAGTACAAAGGAAAGACATATTGATGCGTAGTGTATAATACAGTATCTATGCAATAGTTTATTGAGTCTTTTCTTTTAACAGTTTTAAATTTCAGTTACTGTGTGCGTGAAGAACAATTATAGTGCTCTGACTCTACTCTAGTGTTGTGATCTTACAGACATCCGGTAGAAAGGAACATGATTAAGGTACAGCAATAAAGTCCAGCAAGATAAAGTTGTTTTGTGCGAAACCATAGACATTTATCTACAGATCAAGTATAAATATAGCTGCGAGCAGCGATGACGGGCCCAAGTCGGGCGGTGGCGCCGGCTTTGGCCCTTTCATCGCTGCTCGCAGCTATATATATATATATATATATATATATATATATATATATATATGTGTGTGTATATATATATATGTGTGTGTGTGTGTGTATACATATATATATATATATATATATATATATATATATATATATATGTGTGTGTGTGTATATATATGTATATATATACATATATATATATGTATAAATGTGTATATACACACATACTGTTTAAAAGCAAAAAATATTTGTCCAACCTCATTTAAAAACAGTCTGTCGGTGCCATCTTTTGGACATTCATCATATTGCATTGGTTTTTATTTCTTGTCCTCAAACAGAGCACTAATCTGTTTATGTTACACATGCTACATTGATTAAAAAAGTAAAATCAAATGTGTTTTTAGTGGTAGTATTATTTCATACAGAAATACATTATTAATAATTCAGATGAGAATAAAGTTAGTGTTAGTTAACATTTTAAGGAAAACAAATATATTGATATTTGCGCAGCACACAAAAAAGGAACTCAGTTAACAATATAATGCCTATAAAAATTAAAAATATGGAGTTTTTATATTTTTAACGTATGATACAGTTAGTTAGATACAGCAACCTCACATGACGAGTGCTCTTTCCTGAATACCATCACGATTGAAACTGTGACATTGATTTGATACAACTGTTCAATAAACAATTGCAATTAAGTCACTTATATTTTAGATGCACTATTGACTGTTTTTGTTCTGTTTCAGCAGTGAAAATTGTTAAAGATCACAGCAGAACCATTGCGCATCTCACAGCAACGCGTTTTCTCATTTCTGAATGATTCAGCATTTTGAACGAATCAGTTGACTCAAAGATTCAATGATCAATCCATAAACCAGATGCTGCGTCGCAACTCGCATACTATCCGTGCTAAATAGTATTCGAAAATAGAACTAGTACGTCCTAAATCGTAGTATGTCAAATGTCCAGAGCGCATTATTGTAATTAAGTCACTTATATTTGACTCATTAAGATATTATACATTAATATAATGCGCGAGCGGAATCTCTCTGCTCGCGCGCGAAATATACTATGCCAAGCGCGAATCTCTCTTCTCGCGCGCGCTCTCATATACAGGTCCTTCTAAAAAAATTAGCATATTGTGATAGTTCATTATTTTCCATAATGTAATGATAAAAATTAAACTTGCATATATTTTAGATTCATTGCACACCAACTGAAATATTTCAGGTCCTTTATTGTTTTAATACTGATGATTTTGGCATACAGCTCATGAAAACCCAAAATTCCTATCTCAAAAAATTTGCACATCATGAAAAGGTTCTCTAAACCAGCTATTAACCTAATCATCTGAATCAACTAATTAACTCTAAACACCTGCAAAAGATTCCTGAGGCTTTTAAAAACTCCCAGCCTGTTTCATTACTCAGCTATATATATAATTAATTAGCTATATATTGATCATTGAATCTTTGAGTCAACCGATTCATTCAAAATGCTGAATCATTCAGAAATGAGAAAACGCGTTGCTGTGAGATGCGCGATGGTTCTGCTGTGATCTTTAACAATTTTCACTGCTGAAACAGAACAAAAACAGTCAATAGTGCATCTAAAATGTAAGTGACTTAATTGCAATTGTTTATTAAACAGTTATATCAAATCAATGTCACAGTTTCAATCGTGATGGTATTCAGGAAAGAGCACTCGTCATGTGAGGTTGCTGTATCTAACTAACTGTATCATATGTTAAAAATATAAAAACTCCATATTTTCAATTTTTATAGGCATTATATTGTTAACTGGGTTTCTTTTTGTATGCTGCGCAAATATCAATATATTTGTTTTCCTTAATTTTAACTAACACTAACTTTATTCTCATCTGAATTATAAATAATTTATTTCTGTTTGAAATAATACTACTACTTAAAACACATTTGATTTTTCTTTTTTAATCAATGTAGCATGTGTAACATAAACAGATTAGTGCTCTGTTTGAGGACAAGAAATGAAAACCAATGCAATATGATGAATGTCCAAAAGATGGCAACGACAGACTGTTTTTAAATGAGGTTGGACAAATATTTTTTGCTTTTAAACAGTGTGTGTGTGTGTGTGTGTATATACACATATATATACATATATATTGTAACAAACTTGGCTTACAACTTAAGTAAACCAGTAGTCACTTAAGAGTTCAGGGCACACACAAGGCATGAATGAATAAAGGGAAAAACTGTATCAATGCTTGAAATCAGACAAAGAAAGGCATAAACAGATTACCCAACAAAGTATATTGATAACACAGCAATCAAATCAAGAAAAACAACACTTATCCCAAAGTCCTTGATCAAATAGTCCATGTGTGGAGTATTGTCCGGGTTTATGAATCCTTAGTCCTTGCGCCCCAGAAATGAACCACAAATATCCAGCAAAACGATAATAATCCTCCAAATGTGATGCACAGGCAAAAATACCAAAAACAACCCAAGTCTTCTCTTTAACCTCGGTGGGTCATCAATCCATAAATGTCCCCCAAGGAGAAGGCTAAAAAAGCACCCATATCTTTGGTTCAAAACAGGTATATCTTCCTTTCTCTCCCCAAATGGCTTCCTCTTATAAGGTGCCCTCCTATCAAAATAAAAGTCCATTTTGCCAACTACAGGATGATTCTACACCAAACATAAAGGTCCCACATACAAAAGACAAAACTTCAACTAGGGCCTGAAATCACTTAAATCATACCTTTAGTTATTTTACAATGCTTTATCCACCTTCACATTTGTAAAACAAAGTATTACTAAAATAGTGTATTTTTCTTAGCCCTAATATAGAAGTGTCACAGAGTCCCCCCCCCCTGCCAGCGGCTACTGAGCGAGGCTTCCCCAAAAGGGTTTTAAATTAACAACGTTTACTGTCTCTTCTTTGTTATTTGGATGAATCCATCTGACTCTGTAATTCACTGGGCCAAGCTTCGTCTTCACCCTCGCTGGCCCTGACCATCGTGGGGCTAATTTAGAAGAGAAATACTCAGAAGCATTAGAAACAGGATTGGCCCTCACCCAGACCAGGACTCCCACCTGGAATTGTGTATCTATCCGGTGGGTATTATAGTACCTGGCTTGTCTAAGTTGTGCCTTCCTCACAGATTGTTTAACTTCTTCAGCGAGGTGATGTTGTCTTTCTATTATTGAGTATGAAGATTGAGAGGGGTTTGGTGAAAACTGAACCAGTCTCTCAAGAGGTCCTTGAAGTTGTCTTCCCAGAGTGAGCTCCGCAGGCGTCCTTTTAGTAGATTCATGTCTGGCATTATTTATTGCAAATCGAAACTCTGCCAGCCACATGTCCCACTCTCGGTGGTTCTCTCCCACATAAGAAGCCATCATGGTCTTCAAGGTCCTGTTCACTCTTTCAGTGAGGTTGGTCTGTGGGTGGTAACTGGTAGTTAATTTTTGAGTTACTCCCCAGTTTCTGCACAAATCAACCAAGAGCTGGCTGAGGAATTGTGGGCCTTGATCTGATAGGATGTACTTCGGGACACCCCAACGAGTGAAGATGTCGTCCTTTAAGATTCGACATATGCGTGGAGTCTTACTGTCTCTCAAAGGAAAAAGCTCAACCCATTTAGTAAAGTAGTCCACCACTACCAAAAGAAAGATATTGCCCTTTTTACTTTTAGGGAACGGTCCCATGAGGTCAACACCAAGCATGTGACCAGGCTCATTCACCTCAGTCGATTGGAGGAAACCCAAAGGTTTTGAATTGGAAGGCTTGTATTGCTGACACACAACACACTCTTTAACATGTTGCCACACATCTTTTCTGACTTCGGGCCACCATGCCACCTCCAAGATTTTCAAAAGGGTCTTCATCTTCCCGAGATGAGCTCCCAAAGGATTGTTGTGAAAGTAGTCGATGAAAGGGAGGACAAGGGATTTTGGCACCACCAGCTGGTATTTGGCACCACCAGCGTACGGTATAACTCTGTATAACACGCCCTGCTGAATATCCCATCTTATCCGATCAATTTGTTCATTCTTCACTTCTGCTTTACCCATCAACTCCTTTACCTGCTCGTCTTGGTCTTGAGCTTCTGCTATCTCAGCCAGAGAGGATGGCAACTCAAAGTTCCATGAGAAGGTTCTCTTTGCTACACAGGCAGCCACAATTGCTTGATCTTGGATTGACCTAGATAGGGCATCAGGTACCACGTTCATTCTACCTTTCCTATACTGAACTTGGAATTGGAATCGTTGTAGCCTCAGGGTCCATCTGGTGAGTCTGGATGTGGTCTTTGGAGCGTTAAAGGCCCACGTCAATGCTGCATGATCCATGTAAACTACAAAGGGTACCCCCTCCAGGTAGTGGTGCCATTTTTCTACTGCCCAAACAACAGCTAGGCACTCTTTCTCCGAGGTTGAATAATTTAGTTCGGCTCCCCTTAGACTTCTCGAAGCATAAGCGATAACAAATTCTTCATTATCAATCTTTTGCGTGAGTACTGCTCCAAGTCCGATGGCACTGGCATCAGTTTGTACTTGAAATGAATGAAGAAAATTTGGTTGGGCCAGCACAGGGGCTTGTTGTAGGGCTACTTTCAGACTCTCCACACTCTGCTGACATTCTTTGGTCCAAGCCCAGGAAACATTTTTTCGCTGCAAATGATACAAGGGGGCAGCAAGCTCAGCAAAATGAGAAATGAACTTGTGGTACCATCCTATCAGGCCTACAAACCTCTGCAAGGAAAGAAGATCATGAGGTATGGGATAGTTGGAAATAGCAGCTGTCTTTTCCGAATCCACTTCCACCCCTTTTCCTGAGACTACATGGCCCAAGAATTTTAGCTCAGTCTTGAGAAAATGGCATTTCTTCAAATTCAAGGTCAAATTGGCCCTTTGAAGTCTACAAAGGACCGCTTCAAGATCCTGAAGATGCTGCTGTTCAGACGGAGAGTATACAATAATATCATCAATGTATACAAAACAGATGCTGCCTCTCAACCCCTCCAATACCCTCTCCATGAGACGCTGGAAAGAAGCTCCTGCATTTTTCAGACCGAACGGCATTGTCAAAAAATGATATAGGCCAAAGGGGGTGACAAAAGCAGTTTTTTCCTGGCTACTCTTCTCCATCTCCACCTGCCAGTACCCTGATTTCAAATCCAGCGTGCTGAAATATTTTGCTCCATGCATGGATTCTAGAATATCATGGATGAGGGGCATTGGATAAGCATCTTGAGGCGTTTTAGCATTTAAACGCCTATAATCAACACAGAACCGTAGGCTTTGATCAGGTTTAGGCACCAGTACCACTGGGGATGCCCAAGGAGATTGTGAACGCTCAATAATGCCATCTTGGAGCATCCTTTCAATCTCTTCCCGAATTATATCCTTCTTTAGAGGTGAGACTCGATAGGCTTTGCACCTAATTGGGAGGTCATCTGTGGTTATGATCTGCTGGCTGGTTAGGTTTGTCTTCCCCAGCTTGTTGGAACAGACAGAAGGCCATGCATGCAACAGCTGTTGTATTACCTAAGGATAGCTCTGTATCAGATCATCCTTCAATGAAGATTCCACCACCGTTACTGACTCAGGTACTCCAGCCTCTAATGGCAGTGCCATAAACACATTGATAACCTGTTCCTCCTGCTGGCTCCATAATTCTTCCCCAAGGGGCTGGCAGAGAAAAGGAAACACAGTCATCCGTCCATTGATACACAGTTCATAACTATGTTCTCCCACATGTAAACGTACTCCCGTTTGACTTAAAAAATCCAGGCCTAATATAAGGGGAAAAGCAAGCTGTTGGTCTGCCATCACATAAGTGTCAACTGTCCACATCATTCCATGCCACTCGTAGGTCACATGGACTCTGCCTTCTGAGGTTTGGGCCTTCCCATCCGCTAACATGAAAGTCCTGTTGAAATGTTTCCTCAGTTGCTCACCTGGCTTAGCCAACACTTCCCACAGCTGTCTCTGCATTAAAGTGAATGTGGAACCAGTGTCTAGGATAGCTTCCACTAGCTTGCCCCGAATTCCCAAAACCGCTCGCAGCAACGGAGGGGTGGTAGCCTGCACTAAAGCTAGATGTTGAGTTGGTCCAGACAGGGGTTTGGAGACATTGACATGACGGGCTGTTGGATTCTTTTTCCCTTTTTCATTAGCTTTTATCTGATTTATTTTGGCCCAATAGTCTCTTTTGGAATTGAGGTCTCTTTCCACCAATGACCCAACCTTGACCAATTGCTCCACTGTATGCACAGCACCCCTTAAGCTTCCTGCCAGAGAAGGGTTACAGTTATTTAGGATTCTTCTCACCACTTCTTCCTCAGGAAGATCAGTCTTCCACTTTAAGCATAATGCCCTGTAGTCATAAGCAAAATCTCTGATGCATTGATCGGGACCCTGGATCATAGCTTTAAGTTGTTCCTCTACCTCTGTGAGATAGTCAGTGGGAAGGAATGCTCCCAAAAAGGCTCCTTTAAACTCGTCCCAGTTATGGATCTTATTTCTTTCTGCCAGCCACCAACTCGTGGCAGGTCCAGAGAGAACAGCATTTAGGGTGGCTACAAGTTCGATGTCTGACAAGTGTCTGAGTGTCAAAAAATGTTCACATCGCTCCACAAACTCCACTACATCACTGGTTTCTCTGGTTTCTCCAAAACTAGGGAATTCTAAATGAATTGGGGGTTTGGGATAGGAAGCAGTTGGTATAGTTGAATGCATTCTCTCACTGTTTGAAGTGGCAGCCCCAAAGGAAAAACGGGTCATTGGAGTGCTGGTTTTCCTAATACGGTCAACTTCCTTTCGCCACTTTTCATCCCTTCTTTGAAGACAGTCTATAACTCCATTTTCTAACTTAGCCAAAGATCTTTGCATGAAATTTTCAATGTCATCGAACCGTTGATTCACCACATCTCTGAACACAGCTTCACGGTTCACGGCACTCTCACAGGATGTTCGAAGACCATCTTTCAAGGTTTCCATTTCAGCACGTAATTCTTGGACTGATTGAGAGAGGTCTGATATTACTAAATCTGTTCCTCCAATCTCATTTCTTAACGGATTTACAACAGGCTGAGCCTCATCATCACTCTCTTCAGCTTGGCTGTCAATATACATTTCCCCCAACAGTGAGCTTATCTCTATTACAGATCCTGGATTCCTGTATACATTTCCAGGTGGAGCAGGATTGAAAGGAAGGGACTCTGCTACACCCACATCATCTACTGGAATTAACTCTGCCTCTGAATTAGAATTACCAGTTTCCATTGTAAGTATAAAACACTGTTTGACCAAAATGGGAAATAACAAATCAGGTAACACAGTTAAATCAATTCATTTCATTACCACCATACACATGAGTGTTCCCCGTACGGGCCACCATCTGTAACAAACTTGGCTTACAACTTAAGTAAACCAGTAGTCACTTAAGAGTTCAGGGCACACACAAGGCATGAATGAATAAAGGGAAAAACTGTATCAATGCTTGAAATCAGACAAAGAAAGGCATAAACAGATTACCCAACAAAGTATATTGATAACACAGCAATCAAATCAAGAAAAACAACACTTATCCCAAAGTCCTTGATCAAATAGTCCATGTGTGGAGTATTGTCCGGGTTTATGAATCCTTAGTCCTTGCGCCCCAGAAATGAACCACAAATATCCAGCAAAACGATAATAATCCTCGAAATGTGATGCACAGGCAAAAATACCAAAAACAACCCAAGTCTTCTCTTTAACCTCGATGGGTCATCAATCCATAAATGTCCCCCAAGGAGAAGGCTAAAAAAGCACCCATATCTTTGGTTCAAAACAGGTATATCTTCCTTTCTCTCCCCAAATGGCTTCCTCTTATAAGGTGCCCTCCTATCAAAATAAAAATCCATTTTGCCAACTACAGGATGATTCTACACCAAACATAAAGGTCCCACATACAAAAGACAAAACTTCAACTAGGGCCTGAAATCACTTAAATCATACCTTTAGTTATTTTACAATGCTTTATCCACCTTCACATTTATAAAACAAAGTATTACTAAAATAGTGTATTTTTCTTAGCCCTAATATAGAAGTGTCACAATATACATATATATATAGCTGCGAGCAGCGATGAAAGGGCCAAAGCCGGCGGCACCGCCATCTGCGGTGCCACCGGCTTGGGCCCGTCATCGCTGCTCGCAGCTATATTTAAATGTTCATTTCTATCTCACATTATACTATATAATGGCTTCAGAACACTTATAATATAGTGCACGAAAACGGTGGTGCTTTATAATGTTGTTGTGCCTTTTGTGGGGCTTAACAGTAACACAGAATAGCAGACATCCCAAGTCTCCCGGAAGTTCCGGGAGTCTCCCGCATATTGATAGCGGCTCCCTGATGCCCGCAAATTAGTTCAAATCTCCCGAAATCTAGAGCTCGCAAGCTCCAAACCATGTAGTGCACGCTCGGCAGAGAGGGAGAGAGCGAGAGACCTTGCGTGTGTGTGCAAATGTGTGTGTGTGCCTCATGAAGCGCATGTAAACCCAGACTGACAACCGGAGCGATAGTTGGGATTGTCATTGGAGTTTTAGTGGCAGTTGCAGGCATTTGTGTTCTTATAGTCTATTTAACAAAAACCAAGAAAATGTAAGTAATCTGGCACCTCCTGGTGTAATTTGTAATCACAGCTTTAATTTAACATATTATATAGATTATTACTATTAATAATGTGTTTACAAATCACAACATGTATCAGCTTCCAACAGGTCTAAATCTATATGACCTTTAAAGATCTCAGTGATTTAAAACATATAATTAACTCAGAGTTTATGAATTGTCCAATTACAGTAAATTTCCAAACATTAACATCTTTTTGCGATTTTTCCTACATAATAAAATTAAACTATTATACCTGCTTTTTTGTGAGACAGAAATGTGGTAAAGACTTTTAAGAATTTATTTGTCTTTACTTTACAGCCCAATGTTATTAAACAAAGAACAAAAAGAAAAATCAAGTGGAGGTGTTTCTTCATAATACCAACATGAAGAACGAGTATGGTTTGATTGAAACAACACTGATACTGATCATCCCATAATAGATTTCAGATGATCTATTCATATTACAAATTATTCAGTACGTTTCTCTCGGTATCAAACGTATTGAATGTTTCTTTCTTTAAGGAGCAGCACAAAGCAGACAAGAGCCTGTGAGTGACTTTCAGTTTTTTTCTTCTCATCACAACCATTCTTTTCATTATAGGACCCAGTTTAAAACTGTAAATCTGATGTCAAATGACACATTACAAACACTTACAGGAAAGGTGTTTTATCTCATAGAGGTAAATAAAAAGTTTATGGCTTTTATAGCTGGAGGGATGAGTGCATATTTACTGTTAGCTCAAACAGACTTTAATCTTTCACATTACTGCACAAAAACATGCTGATGATTGCAATTCAACTATGGATGTTATTAACAAAACTGCAATCATGATAAGTATTACCACTGTTTCATGATTTAAATATCAGCAACATTAACTTTTTATCCCAATTTTACCTCAAGAGACATCATCATTGTGTCTGATGTTGTGATTATAATTTAAGAAAAACAAATAACTATTTTTAGGACTCAAACAATGAAGAAGTCATTGATATCCAGAAGACAAGAAGAGATGGAGCAGATCCGGTGAAGAGGAGTGAATCTACTATGAGAATGACAGTTATGAAGAAAATGTGTATGAAAATGTAAAGCATTGAGTTTCAAACAGGCCAAGGGCTCCTTCACCTCAGGTGAGCGGGTTAATAATATTTAAGTCCAGTCTGTCCTGTTGTATAGCATTATACTGTATGTGTGCTTTGACTGCATAATAAAACAAGTGCTATTTATTCTGTCCTGTAGTCCTGCAGTAAAGTTAGGGTTTTTATGAATGAATGGCTTGCTCTAACTGTTGCTCTGGTCTTCATCAACAACACGCACTTGCACCCCCTGCTGGTGAGGTCGACTAACAGCAGATGGAGATTATGCTCCGTAATCTACAGTGTTGGGCAAGTTACTTTTAAAAAGTAATTAGTTACAGTTACTAGTTACTTCTTCCAAAAAGTAACTAAATTAGTAACTCAGTTACAAATTTTAAAAGTAACTAGTTACTTATGAAAGTAACTATTGCGTTACTTTCAAGTAAAATTAAATTTGAAATGCTCAAATGTGACCCCACCTTTACCCCTCTTTAACGGAACTTAAAATACATGTGCATGTTCAATTATTTATGATAAATTTGAATATTATAATGAAATGGACACTTAATACAATACATTATTAACAGAAACATGAAACATTGTACACGCATCTAAAAAAAAAAAATGTTGCTGTGGGACAAAGTGAGACTAGCCTCCAATCAAACGCCATGTATGTAGATATTATGTTTATATAGTGGATCAATGCAAATAACACAATAGATGTTTTGGAATTTTGATATTTATTGCCCCTCAACAGGCCACAACTGGGCAAAATTAAATTAAGCTTGTTAAGCTCGTCGCCATACCTGTCTCTCGTTGACTGACTGGCTTGTGTTGTTCCTTGTGTGTCCTGTCCTGCCCGACTATGCGTTATGATGGGTCGTTCGCAATTCATGAGCGTTAGCCGTTAGTGATGATGGGTCGTTCGCGAATGAGCGTTAGTGATGATGGATCGACTCGTTCGAGAATGAGCTTTTGATGGGTCGTTCGCGATTCGCGAATGAGCCGACTCTAAGAGCCGGCTCTTTTAGGTGAACGTTGGGAGCTGGCTCGCATATCTGAAGAGCCGACTCTATTTTTACAAATTTAGCCTATAGAAATTAAATAATTATGTAATACAAATTGAAATATTATAGTCAAAGTCATTTAAAGAGCCGTTTGTGAGCCAAAAGAGCCGGCTCTTTTCAGTGAGCTGAGTCAAAAGAGCCGAATGCCCATCACTACTATGCGTGCTTTCGAACACCCGCCCAACTCTACCTCTGATTGGCTTACAATGACATTTTACTCTACCTTATAGCCAATCGTCAGCATTTATGCGCTTGTCTCGTGCTCTGCCCACTAACCAAGGAAGAACAGTAAAAAAGTATTTGCCTCTCGCTCAGAGATCTAGTTGGTCTGATGAAAAAAAAAAACAGCTTCATCAGTTATAGTAACGCGCCGCATTTTTTGGCAGTAACGGTAACGGCGTTATTAAGATGAGAAGAGTAATCAATTAGATTACTCGTTACTGGAAAAAGTAATGCCGTTAGTAACGGCGTTATTTATAACGCCGTTATTCCCATCACTGGTAATCTACTACTTTTCCTGCAGTTCCTGATGTCAACTTTCAACTTTTGTATATATAATATATACAACCTATATTATAGGTTGTATTTTTAATCAGTTTGAATATTTTGGAAGTGAAATATGAAAGGTGAATATGGATTATTGAAATTTTACAAATGAAAATGTGTTTGAAATGTTTTGAATTTAAATATTCACAGCTTAAATATTCAACCATGCTAAATTTCAGCCCATAAAAATGAAAGCCCTAAAAATACAATGCATTAAAATACAAGCAGGGTTAATGCAATGCATTTTTTTTTTTTTCAAGTAGTACAATTCAACATGCTTTTTGTTTCAAAAACATTTGGCATTATTTTACTTCCATACACATTCTGCATGAAAATACATTCATGGGACTTTCTGAATTAGACTAAGCTGCTGAACCTATGCAGTTATGATCTGAAAGTATCTTTAACCTTACAGTAACAGTTATTTAAATGAAATTTACATTTTGTTAAATTTGATTAATTTGTAAAATGTAATGTTTACAATAATTTTGATTTTAATTTATTGTAAGCTTGATACAGGTCAATAGTATTGAGTATTGATTGACTCAATACTGATACTGTATCTCCTAATTTTCACTTTATTCTCAAAATAATGCAACTTTTTTTTACCTTGTAATTCTTGTAATGAAAGAATGAGCAAACCTATGAAGGAAAGATTTTTATGGGTGTTTGAAAATGGGACATGGTGTAAGTGCTAGAATGCACTTTGATGTTTGGGGGGAATTGGCCTTTACTTTTATATACCTGTATAATATATTTAAAAACATTAAAATTAACAATAAAAATGTCAAAAATTAATGACGTATGGTATTAACAAATAAATGATGTAATAATTAATGTATATCAGATATAGGCCAACAAACATTAAAATAATAAACAAATAAACAAATTAAAGTCATGTTTTTTTTTTTAATCATGAAATTGTATTATTTGTGTCCTAATAAGATGGAAAATAGCAGAAAATAGTCTTAAAATCAATTTTGACCTCTTCCAGCACCCATACCGTAAGTGCACGATTTTAGTTTAAAAAAAAGTGCGGCTTGACCCGTTTCACACATACTCCGTTTGCAGTGCGTATGCGGTGCGTATTTTTTTTACAGGTTACGCCCGTTTCACACATACTCCGTTTGCAGTGCGTATGCGGTGGTATTTTTTTTACGTACCCATGTTAACAGGTTAGACTAGAGCTTTCACGTTTCCGCACCGAGTCTATTTCTGCTGTGCTGCACCGCACTGAATTAAAGTGGCAGCGCATATTAAAATAGACATAGATTGACAAGAAACTGTAATAATTTCATCATATACGCATACTTAGTTAATATGTTCTACATTTACTAAATTACAGGGTCAAGAAAAACAAAAAAGTATGATTATAGTCTCAAAAGTTGCAAAATGCCATCATATATGATTTTTTTCCCCTCAAAAAATACATGATATGGGAAACTACATGTAAAACAAAATCACAATGATTAAAATTATTTTTTATATAGTTTCAATGTCTTAAACAATGTCAAAGTTAACGTTTGGATTTAAAATCAAAATTACTTAGCCATTTTTGATTTTGTGGCACACAGAAACTGCGGATCAGAGAGGGGGTAAAATCTTTGCGTGGCAGGGGGAGCTGCCACTCGACCAGTCACAGATATATGCGCCTGCCACTCGACCAGTCACAGATATATGCATCTGCCACTCGAACTTACACAATATGTAATATATGTTTTTAAACCAAATGCTGCGCATATCCCCTGAAGCCAGCGGGAGCCAGAACGGTACGCACAATAGGTCAATATTCACCATTAACCAAACGCTTTCCGCCTGACTTACAATTACTCTACCAGCTTTTTTTAATCCTGAGCACCAGTCTTGTGAGGCTTGCGCCTGCCTCAAAATCTCTCACTGTTTTAATATACAAGACGGACCCACAGACAGTGCAATGCTGATCTTATTTCTCATCTGATCTTATATTTTATTCGCTCTTTTTATCCGTATATGGGAGTGCGCTCGTGGCTCTATTAAGCCTCGCGCCAGCCACCAGCCACACGATCTCTCACTGTTTTCATCTACCAGACACTCGGGATTGATACACGAAAACACACAGACAGTGCAATCCTGCTCTTATTTACCCATTTTCTCACCTTATCTTATATTTTATTCGCTCTTTTTATTCGTATATGGGAGTGCGCTCGTGGCTCTATTAAGCCTCGCACCAGCCACACGATCTCTCACTGTTTACACCTATCAGACACTCCTAATGATAAACGAGAGCACACAGACAGTGCAATACAGATCTTATTTACCTATTTCTTATCTGATCTTATATTTTATTCGCTGAGAGATCGTGTGGCTGGTGCTAGGCTTAATAGAGCCACGAGCGCACTCCCATATACGGATAAAAAGATCGAATAAAATATAAGATAAGGTGAGAAAATGGGTAAATAAGAGCAGGATTGCACTGTCTGTGTGTTTTCGTGTATCAATCCCGAGTGTCTGGTAGATGAAAACAGTGAGAGATCGGGTGGCTGGTGCAAGGCTTAATAGAGCCACGAGCGCACTCCCATATACGGATAAAGAGAGCGAATAAAATATAAGATCAGATGAGAAATAGGTAAATAAGATCTGTATTGCACTTGTCTGTGTGCTCTCATGTATCAATAGGAGTGTCTGATAGGTGTAAACAGTGAGAGATCGTGTGGCTGGTCGCTGGTGCGAGGCTTAATAGAGCCAGGAGCGCACTCCCATATACGGTTAAAAACAGCGGATAAAATATAAGATCAGATGAGAAATGGGTAAATAAGATCTGTATTGCACTGTCTGTGTGCTCTCGTGTATCATTAGGAGTGTCTGATAGGTGTAAACATTGAGAGATCTTGTGGCTGGTGCGAGGCTAGAGCCACGAGCGCATTCCCATATACGGATAAAAAGAGCGAATAAAATATAAGATCAGATGAGAAATAGGTAAATAAGATCAGCATTGCACTGTCTGTGGGTCCGTCTTGTATATTAAAACAGTGAGAGATTTTGAGGCAGGCGCAAGCCTCACGAGACTGGTGCTCAGGAATAAAAAAAGCTGGTAGAGTAGTTGTAAGTCAGGCGAAAAGCGTTTGGTTAATGGTGAATATTGACCTATTGTGCGTACCGTTCTGGCTCCCGCTGGCTTTAGGGGATATGCGCTGCATTTGGTTTAAAAACATGTATTACATATTGTGTAAGTTCGAGTGGCAGGCGCATATATCTGTGACTGGTCGAGTGGCAGGCGCATATAACGCAGTGGCAGGCACATATATCTGTGACTGGTCGAGTGGCAGGCGCATATAACGCAGTGGCAGGCACATATCCGTGACTGGTCGAGTGGCAGGCGCATATAACGCAGTGGCAGGCGCATATATCTGTGACTGGTCGAGTGGCAGCTCCCCCTGCCACGCAAAGATTTTACCCCTACAGGCGGATCAGTAGCGCACTGCAAACGCAGCATATGTGAAAGCAGTATAGCGCGTGCTGCTCCTGTACCGTATATGCACCGCAACACGCACCGCATACGCACTGCACACGGAGTATGTGTGAAACGGGCTGATTGTATTTTCAACACGCGGCTGGCTTGACCGCAGTGTTCCACTGGCCATGTGCGTGCCTTAAAAGTAAGGAAGTCTGTTAAAAGTAGCAGTCTGTTTATACATTGTTCTCTACTTAGTTTATGAACGTTTGAATAGCCCCGCATGTGTAAAAGTTCATGTATGTGAGTGACAATACGAACTAGCTCGTAAAGATGTTCGTGTGTGTCACCGGGTGAGACAAAGAGGAACCTTAAAACCGGGATTTGTTGCACGGGGGAGCGACTTCCGGTGTAACACCGGGCCAGTTCCGGTGGCATGTCATGGCCGTCAGTGTTGACGAGCGCCAGCTGTGGACACTAATCAGGCCGGTATCAGTGAACATGCGGGAAGAGGCATATATAAGGAGAAGTTTGAAGACAGAGGTTGTTGGTTCTTGGGGGGTGGGGGAGTTTTCTTGGTGCTTGGGGTTTCCACGTTGGGTTCCCTTGGTGCTTTTGTCAGCAGACAGCGGACAGCAGAAAGCAGCAACCGCAGTGCATACAAGTGTGGGGATGTTTACACATTGAAGACGGATGAGTGCCCGACATATGGAACTGAGAGAACAGTGATTAAGGGCAGCGCTGAAGATCCATGCTGTTACCAAGGAGAGAAGTTAAGTACACTTTTTGCATCAACATACAAAAGGGGATGTTATGAAGATTTACCAAGAACATTTTGAATACTGATTTGCACTGGCTGGCAGCGTGTGTTGTCTCTCTTGTTGTGAGTCTTGGAGACCAAGGAAGGAGCTGGGCTTTATAGGATTGCTCTTGAAACCTGATACCCCCGTGTAGAAAGCCATCGGTGGATTGTCTGACCCTGCAAAGATGGAGTGAAGGCCTGTTATTCACGAGAGGTGATGTGGCATTGCAGTGTCTGAAAGTGTGAAGTGAGCACGTGTAAAGAGTTATACTATTGTTGCATGCACAAGTGTGGGAGACCAAATCATTACCATCATTCTATGATCTTTGTTTGGGGAAGCCGAACCAGTGGGGAATCAATCTAATCTGTTCCGTTGATTGTAAAGTTGTGTCCAGGTTCCAACCACCTGATGTGATATTGGAGGAAGGAGAAGTTTAGCTCTGTGTGTTGTTGGGAAGAGCTGCATTCTGCTATTGCTGTCCTGTGGTAAGAGAAAACTCAGTTATTAACTGCTGGATTCTGTACTCACCATTGCTGTTCTGTGAACAGAGAGATTCTGCTGTCCGCCGCTGCATCCTGCTATTGCGGTCCTGTGGCAAGAGAAGACTCAGTTGTTAACTGCTGTGTCTGGTCTGCTGCCGCTCTACGAGCGGAGAGATCCTGTGAACCATTACTCTGAAGGAGAGTCTGCTGACGGCTGTGTTTGATCTGCTGCCGCTCTACGAGCTGAGAGATCCTGTGAACCATTACTTCGAAGGAGAGTCTGCTGACCACTGTGTCTGATCTGCTGCCGCTCTATGAGCTGAGAGATCCTGTGAACCATTACTTCGAAGGAGAGTCTGCTGACTGCTGTCTGATCTGCTGCCGCTCTACGAGCTGAGAGATCCTGTGAACCATTACTTCGAAGGAGAGTCCGCTGACTGCTGAGTCTGATCTGCTGCCGCTCTATGAGCTGAGAGATCCTGTGAACCATTACTTCGAAGGAGAGTCTGCTGACTGCTGTGTCTGATCTGCTGCCGCTCTATGAGCTGAGAGATCCTGTGAACCATTACTGCGAAGGAGAGTCTGCTGACTGCTGTGTCTGATCCGCTGCCGCTCTGCGAGCTGAGAGATCCTGTGAACCATTACTCTGAAGGAGAGTCTGCTGACTGCTGTCCGATCTGCTGCCGCTCTACGAGCTGAGAGATCCTGTGAACCATTACTCGGAAGGAGAGTTTGCTGACTGCTGTCTGATCTGCTGCCGCTCTACGAGCTGAGAGATCCTGTGAACCAATACTCCAAAGGAGAGTCTGCTGACTGCTGCGTTCGATCTGCTGCTGCTCTGCGAGCTGAGAGATCTTGTGAACCATTGCTCTAAAGGAGGGATTGCTGACTGCTGTGTTCGATTATAAATAAAAAGAAGAGATTTTATATGATCTGTTGTCTGTCCTGATTGGTGTCTTTGGTGTCGGCTCCTCCGGAGTGTGGTTATTGACCCTTGGCCTAGGGAAGACGGTAACGGTTACATACTAATACTCCCCCACCCCCCCAAGAACCAACAACCTGTCTTCAAACTTCTCCTTATATATGCCTCTTCCCGCATGTTCACTGATACCGGCCTGATTAGTGTCCACAGCTGGCGCTCGTCAACACTGACGGCCATGACATGCCACCGGAACTGGCCAGGTGTTACCGATGTTGTCTTCAAACATATGTGGTGTGTGGGGGGGGGTGGTGGTTCTGTTTCTCTCGTGCCCCATATTGAAAGAGAATTATTTAGTGTTAAACTAGTTAACACTAGTCTGTGGCGCGCTACGGCTGCGACACCGGAGTAAGAAACACCGGAGCACCGGAGCTCATCGCGCCCACTCTAGTCAATGCTTGTGTTTACACCAACCGCGACGCGGCGTTTCAGAAGCGGCTCTCCGCACCGCTTCACTAAAGATAGGTGCTAACGTAAGTCTATTTTCAAAGGACACCGCGTCCAAGCCGCACCGTAAATACAAAATAACAGTAAATAAACACTGTAATTTTTAAAAATAAACACCCTGTAAGGACTCCCAATTGTATTGCACACCAATATATCCTTGGTAGAAACCATAGACTGTAAGGTAGAAACCCAAAAATCAAGAAAAATCACATCGGACAGGCAAATCACATGGTCTCGCGCATCCAGTCGCGTTGCTTCTGAAATGCTCCTGGTGTGAGTTGGCACCGCGTGGAGGACAGAATAAAATCTTGTCGGAGCCGTAATGCACTGCAGACATGTGCAGTGTACAAAAGGGGTAAAGTCGAGAACAGTTCAGACGGTTCTCGTTTATAGTTATCTTATTCATAAGTGTTTAGAAAAACCCTGCACGAATGCTCAGTCACATAATCATCATTCAGATCACCGCTAGGGGGGGCTTGAGATTATCATAGGGGGGGCTAAGCCCCCCCAAGCCCCCCCTTGACGCCGGGCCTGCAAGGATTGGTGGACAATGACACGATGTCACACGTTCAGAGACCTCCTGTACAGTCAGTGAGTCCTGCTTTAACTGACGTGGGTGTGGCACATAACTGGGCTGAATACGTATTAGCTGACGTAGACAGGTTTGGTATACTTGTAGTTAAAGATGTAGATGCATGTATGTGTGGTTTCTCTGCAACACACAAAGAGCAATACTCAAATAACAGCAACACTCTTACAAATAATCATTCACACACTGACTATAGGCTGCTCCCCTCAAACAACAATGATTGCCTACATAAACACCTGATATAACATCTTCGATCATATTTACTTTGCTATTTATCTACATTTATTTACTATAACATTATAACTCTGAACTTTGAAGATCGACAGTTCAGTATAAGAGCTGGCACGGATTAATTAACATCGTCATGGAACATTATACAGCCGATAACTAACGTTACTGCGTCATTACTGATAACAAGCTTCAATCAGCGAACACTACGGAATAAACTTACTCTTTATAGGACGCACACAACACACAAGATACATCCACTTGAAAGGCGAATAATGCTTCTGAAACACGTCTCCAGCTGTTCGTAATTGCGGTGAACCTGATTTCTAGCAGAGGCAGATGCAATCTGTCATTCGCACTGAGCGGAAGAGATAACTGCTCTCGCGACCACTCCCTACAGACTTCATAATAAGAGTCCCAACTAGAATAGTGCAACAGTGCTTAAGCATCATCTTATTATTAAGAGTCTTTTGCACACTCTCACTGGTAAATACCAGTTCACAAGTGGAAAATATCATATTTTCCCTAGCACGTGAACGCACCATTGAACGCCACAACAATGTCTAAATACCAGTGGGGAGCTCGGGATTTTCTTTAAGCCCCGATCTGTACGAGTTGGGGGCGTGTACCGAGAAACATGGCGGAATCAATGGATGCAACGTCTGTAGTTGACGGTAAATTTTAATTGAATTTCAATGTTTACTCTTCCTATAAACTGTTATTTATCATGATCATCATTAATCTTGTTATAAGCAGCAAGTTAATGAATTACAACAAAAAAATGCTAACAGTTAACATTGGCTTCATAAGTTTATTAAAAACATAAAAAGATAAACACACCTGATGCGCATTCTTTGTTCTTCACTTTCTATAAGCAGCGTTAACAAACCTTGCTGTATTTTCGTGTAATTATTAAAAGAAGGTACACCGCCATCTTGCTCCGACGAAACTGACTTGAACGCACCTCACGTTGTAAACACGACTTCCCACCTCCTACGTACGAACAGGAGGACTTGAACGCACCATTAAAGGGGAAATTAAAGGTCCACTAGTAGTGGCTACATATATTAGAAAAATCACATTGCCTAAGATTTTATTTTAAAAAGTTGTTAAAACCACAGATATGACAAAATTATTTTCGTAATTTCTAGCTAGCTATCCATCTAAATAGTTGCCATTTTGGAGTGACGTCTCAGCCTACGTAACGGGGTTGGTTGGTTCTGTTGGTGAGTGAAGAGAGTGAAGCGTTCGTGGACCGGACTGAATACGCACTTGATTTGAAATAGAGGAAGACGAACTTGAAAGACCTGTTGAGCCCTTGTGTCCCATTGCTTATGCATTTGAGCCGATACGGCGTGGGAACCGAGCTAGGGTGACCACCCTGCTGAAAAATCCAGCCAAAACCAGCTTAGGCTGCAGTTTACAACGCACCTCACGTTGTAAACACGACTTCCCACCTCCTACGTACGAACAGGAGGACTTGAACGCACCATTAAAGGGGAAATTAAAGGTCCACTAGTAGTGGCTACATATATTAGAAAAATCACATTGCCTAAGATTTTATTTTAAAAAGTTGTTAAAACCACAGATATGACAAAATTATTTTCGTAATTTCTAGCTAGCTATCCATCTAAATAGTTGCCATTTTGGAGTGACGTCTCAGCCTACGTAACGGGGTTGGTTGGTTCTGTTGGTGAGTGAAGAGAGTGAAGCGTTCGTGGACCGGACTGAATACGCACTTGATTTGAAATAGAGGAAGACGAACTTGAAAGACCTGTTGAGCCCTTGTGTCCCATTGCTTATGCATTTGAGCCGATACGGCGTGGGAACCGAGCTAGGGTGACCACCCTGCTGAAAAATCCAGCTAAAACCAGCCTAAGCTGGTTTTGGCTGGTCTCCCAGCCTGGTCATAGCTGGTTTATCAGGCTGGTTTTAGAGGGGTTTTGAACACATTTTTAGCTGGTCAGGCTGGTCTTAGCTGGTCAGTGTTGGTCTTAGCTGGTCAGTGTTGGTTATGTCTTCTCTATTTTTCCTGCCACTGGTTGTTGTGACAAATAATGTAAACAATTCCAAATACACTTTAAATAATCTTCAGGAGCACAGGCAACCATTCAAACAAATTGCTTTTATTTGATATTGCAGCCCCTTAAAACAAACCATTGATATGCTAACAGTTATGTACAAAATTATTAATTGAAATGAATAAAATTCTAAAAACTATATACAGACGTAAAAGGCACAGCAACATCAGTGTGAATTATATAAACTCTGAACAGAGTGTTAAATGAACACTGAAGCAGTGTTGAAAGTTAATGAGATAATTAAGTGAATAATTGAGTGATGATTGAGTATGAAGATACCTGATGTTAACAAGCAGAATCACTGAAGGAGAAAAAAAGAAAATAATTTTAAGTCACATTATGGTGATCAGTGTTTTCCGTTTCAGTGTGATCAGTTATAACAGCCAGATGAACAGAGAAAAAATGTTATCTGATGGTGTTTGTTATGTTTTAACAATCATTTTTTGACCTGAATCACTGAACTCATTGAGAGCATAATTTTTTAGTTAAGTTTACCTTATGGATTATAGCAGCACTGTCCTTGAAGAGCATACCATTTTTAGCCTTTTCCATGAAATTCAAATGATCAAATCAATTACAAAAAAAAAGTCTAAAATTAATTTTATGTAGGCACACACAGACATCAAGAATTAGCTTATGAATCTCAGCAACGGTGACAATCAGATCACCTCTGAACATAAGCTCATTATTTAATCATGCAGCAATGCATGATGGGAGCCATGAATGAGTTTTGATTGGTGGCACCCAGAATGCACTGCAACATGCTTTATAATTGTCACCATTGTTGAGATTCACAGGCTGATTCTTGATGTCCGTGTCTAAAAACAAAAGTTTTTTTGTATAAGAGAAACTTAAGAAATTATTTGGATTACATTGTAAAAGTTAAAAATATTATGCTGTACAAGGACAGTGCTGCTATAATTAATAAAGTAAACCTAACTCAGAAATTGGGCTCTATATAGCACCTTTCACACAGAGATTCCGGAAAATACACGGATAAAGTGACGGGATTTGACCCGGGTTCATTTGATTTTGGTTCATTCACACTGCCAGTGATTTTCCGCAATCAGAGAGTGCGTTCACACACAACCCATAAAAATCCCGTAAAGACACGTGACATCGATGTGACATGTAATGTCTCAGCAGCATCTTAAGTTTGCTTATGAGGCTTGTGCATTTTTTTCTCTGATTCGATCATAAACGCTGGCGAACGATCCCGGCTTCAGCGTCATAGAGCCCGACCGATATATCGGCAGGCCGATATTATCGGCCGATTTTAGGCATTTTCCTAACTATCGGTATCGGCATTTATAATGGCCGATAAAGTAATATTTTTAAAAATGCGGGTGCGGTGATTCATGTGAGGGTGGCGCTGCCAATAAAGCACCTAAAAGCTGTCACAAGAACTGGCAAAAGTAATGATTATGAATACAACAAATATAGCAAGGAGACATTTTAATTGTTTATTAACAAACAAGTGTTTTCAGTCAGTGTCAGCCAAAGATGAAGTTGACGATGCTGACTCGCGATCTTCAGTGAACGCGTGCCAGAGAGAAATGCACATTTCATACGATTACATGAGTCTGTCTGTCTTTCGTTTTGAATTGTTCTGTTTAAAAGTAGACATTTCAATATAGATATATTTCAATTCTCAGGTCTATACGCTGAGTTTCGGTTCATGAGACGAGCTCCAGTTCACCCGCAGGCGCCTCCGTGTCGAGATTATCTATCGTCTGCTATCTACTTCTTATATATTAAATCCAGGCAATTGGTTGATGAAACATTGATTAAAATTAAGATACAATTAATACAAAACGAAATTCACTTTGAAACGAAAGGTTTTGTGCTTTCTGTTTGATGTCTATGTGAAAGTTTCAAAGCATATTTTAGTGCCGCTTTCAGAGCGCTCACGTCCGTAGTGCTGAACTGTCGAGTCTGTAACATTGTTTTTTCCTCATAAATGCGAACACGAAAAATAAAATAAAATGAATATTTTATGTAGCCTGTGGAGACTGAGAGCCAACCCTTCTTCATCCAGTGGGTAGTAGCCTACTTGTGATTTGTGCAGTGTAATTCACAGAATTGATTTCTCTGCTACAAGCCTCTGTCACGTATTGTGTGAGCTTGTGACTATTGCAAGCGCACAGCTGAGAAGTCCTTATTATATTGTCTGCTATATTTACTTCTTATTTATTAAGGCAATTGGTTGATGAAACATTGATTAAAATGCGTGGCGCGAGCAATCTCCGACAGTAAACTGATTCTGCTTTGTCTAGGGTAAACAGCTGTTGCGACGCGAGCAGTAACGGCCGCGTCCGGTGTAGACAGTGTTAAAGCTCATTCTGCCTGATAACGCTACGTTACAACAACATCAAGCAATATTCCAAAAATGTATATAATTATAACACTTTATATAGGGCCATTTTGCATTAAGAGTAGCCTAGTTTCACGTTTAGTACATTTTGCTTACTAATTATTTAAAATAGCATAAAAGTACTGTACATATGTAATTAAAAACGTTTTCATTATGATATTATTAATTTTATTTTAGTAAAAAGATCTGAGTTCTTCCTCCACTGGTAGAGATTAGAGGAATTAAGAGTAAAAATAGAAGATAAGGTTTTGTCAGTGACACTTTTTATATATTTATTGATACAAGTTACGACTAAATTAAAAGACAAAGTCGTTAGTGAAGATTATGCAACAGTATTTAGAATATAATATAATATAACATGCAATGCAAACTAGTTTGGTTACAGCTCAACTGTATAATTCTCATTCTATCATTCCCCCTGCCTCCATTACATATCTGTGTCACACAAGTGTTTGATCACCACATTTGAGTGATCATTGCAAAACGTTTTTATAAAATATATTTATTCTGTTTATAGCTACTGTGTAAAGTACCCATCAAAAGTTTGTACACACCAATAGGAAAGTGTCCAAACTTTTGACTGGTATATTGTACTATAATACACATAAATAATATTGCTACTGTATTATAATATACACATAAAGAATATTGGCCGATATATCGGTATCGGGCTTTTTTTACTCCCTAATATTTACTCGGTATCGGCCCCCAAAAATCCATATCGGTCGGGCTCTAATTACGACACGGCATTGATTACGGCTTTTGTTCACACAGCGCGCGTTCCGGGACTGAACACGGCAATGTTACTAGGTCCCCAACCAGGCATCGATCCCGGCATCAATCCCGGCTCGTGTTTGCGTTCACACAGAAGGTGTTCTGGCAATTTCTCAGGATCAACGCGCTGTGTGAAAGGGGCTTATGAGTTCAGTGATTCAGGTCAAATTATTGTGAAATACCATCAGATCACCTTTTCTATTTGTTCACCTGGCTGTTATAACTCATGTACAGCAGCCAAACAAAATCTAAAGTTAATGATTTAAGGGTCAAAAGCCCAACTAAAGCAAACACCGATCACCATAAAGGTGACTTAAAAATTACGGGTTTCTCCTTCAATAATTCTGCTTTTCTTTTCTTTTTTTATGATATCCTGTATTTTTTGGGATATGTAATACCCCACTTGCTTCTCCCTCTTTCCTTTTTCATGTTCTCTTTGTTTGAGCCAGTCACTGAAGCAGACTTGAAAGAGAAATAATTTAGATTATTAATTTGTCACTTTTCAACTAGTAAAACTTAGAAAGGCAAACTATGGTGTCATATATTTGTTCAATATTTTCCCTTTTTAAAAAAAATAGCTAACAGTTATTTAAAAACATGCCTCTGATAATTGTTCCTTGTATTTATTAATAATAATATTTTAATTAATATTTTATTAATAATAATATTTATTAATAATAATAATAATAAAGTAATATACTTTATATGCCATTGAAATTAAATATACATCTGAAGGTGTTTAATTATGTTCTAGATATTTTATTGACCAATAAGCGAGTATAAATGCATGATATCTAAACATTGACAGTTCTAAAACATTAAAAATATCAACTAATGTAAAACCATTTTAACAAAATTGGCTATGGTTACATAAAATGAATGAATGAATGAATGAATGGATTACCTCTCAAAACTTGCAGCTTGGAGGGTGTCAGGGGAGGATTTGCAGAATTTTTATTTGTGGGACACTCCTTTCCTGACACACTTCTGCTCTTTAAAGTGTTTGTCCCCCACAGTGCCACATCTCTTTGACATAGAGAGAATCTTTTGTAGATAAGTTAATCTTCTTCCACACCTCTGATCCAGACATTGTTACCCATGTGGACCTTCAAGACAAAACATAAATGAGCTTCAATTATATGAAAAAAAAAAAAAACTCAAACATTCTTCAAAATATCTTTTTATGTTCTACAGAAGAAATAAACTTATACATAATATATTCCAGTTGGTAGCTATAGATATTATGCCGTTCCTTTATACTTTGGCTACCACATAAGAGCTGCATTTTTTTAAAGGGTAACTAAACCCTAAACCAACTTTTTTTAGTTAATGATCTTTAAGAATGTGGCTGTTCATTGATTCAAGTAATTTTTTTGTTGACATTGGGGTATAAAGTGTTTTAATTCTACAATATATGGTGTAAAAACGTCTGAGTGCTACCCTCTTCAGGTTGAACGGTGGCTACTGCAGTTGAATTTTCCTATTGGAAGTTGTGGTACTGCCTGACGTAAGCAGGCACCAGCTAACCACACCCTTGCTTACAGAGAGATGCGTCTCAGGTGCATGCCCACCCTCCACTGGGTCTGCCCACTTTTCCAGCATTTTTCAAATATTGTCAGTGGGTGGAATCAGGCTCTGACCAGGGGTTTAGTTACCCTTTAAAGATCTCAATATTAAAAATAAGAAGCTGTATTTTGTTTCCTACAAAGTTCTCTAGTCATTTCAGTGAGATCTTAACAATTTGTGTGGAACCTTTCAGCATGTGTCAAGCAACCTTAGTCTGGGTAGATGCCATATTTAATTGCAACTGAATTGCTGTGTGGGACAGGCAGTTCAAAATGTTGTACCATATAAATGTGCTGGATCTTTCTTTATCATCACCACCCATGTTTTCTTTTTATATATATATATATATTTCATCAACATAACAGTACATTTAACAGATTGCAAGGTGGATAGTAGAAAAAAATCCTGAGCCTGAACTTTTTTCCCTGGGAGGTAAGCGGGGTTTGAAACCCCCTTGGCTTAAACCCCTAAGCCAAGATATATGCCCTGATTGTCACAGTGTCTGGTTGTGTTCCCTTGTCTATCACTAGAGGTCCTCGTTCTCACGGTGTCCTTCACATTTGACTTCAATTCCCAGCATTCTGTCTGTCACTGTCACTCATCAGTTCATTGCACTCAGCTGTTCCCTGTAATCATTGTTCCCAGCTGTTCTGTGTTAGTCTTGTTAAATATGTTTATATAACCCAGTCTGTTTCAGTGTGTGCCACGGAGTCCTTGTTTAATGTCACACCACTTCCAGATCTGCGTCTTTGTTCTTGTTCCTGGTTTTGTACTTGTGTTTTTGGATTTTGACCCCTGCCTGCATGACTACGTGTTTTTGGATTACCCTTTAAATAAACGACTGCTATTGGATTCTCTGCTTCCCGTGTGGTTTACGTGACACTGATCAACATGATTGTCAACCGGGATCCAGGGGTGTGCTCCCCTGCGAGAACATTTTGATAAATACCGGTAGTCCCTTAAATTATAGATTCTGGTAACTTTTGTAGATATAAGTGGATACAATAAAATGCGTACAGGTTTATTTTTTTTGGGGGGGGGTTCTGTATCGCGGTTTTTCGGTTCGGTTCGAAAATCGTTACACCCCTAAGTAACAGTAATACAGTATTTTTTCCACCACATAAATGTGTTTTAAATTGAATTGCAAAGGCTTGTCACTAATGTACCTTTCCATCCTTTATTTCATAAATGCTCAGAGGTGATTCAGAGATGGGTTGTTGCCCTCTGAACTATTGACCAGCTCATCTGGTCTTCTGTCAGGTGTGCTCTCAACAGGTGTGGACGTCCCATGAAGAAAAGATGGACCTGCAGCCAAACAAACAATGATAGGGGCAAATGTATTAAGCCTTCAAATAAAAGGTGAAGTCCTATTCTAGTTAAATATAATTATCAATTCTTTATCAAATATCAACCTAAAAATTGAGGCAGTTCTCCGTGCTGTGTGATTGAAATTGCAACCTGATCACCAGAGAATCAGTTAGGGCAATCAGCATCAGCAAAATAAACGCAAGAAAACAGATGACGAACAATGAAAAGAAATAGACCCATAGAGAGTTTTTTCTTTAAGTAGGCCTGTTCCCCCCCAACACTCTCACTAGTTAGTCTGGAGCCCTGGCTCTATCTAAAACTTTTCAATCAAGTCAAAGGAGTACCAGCTCCTGTTGTAAAGTTAATAACAAAATATGTATTTAAGTTTTTCAATATCGTGCAGCCCTAATATTGAGCATTTCTTAAATTGAACCTGTATTGATAATTTGTGATACCAGATGAGATGTATATATATATATATATGATAGATTTTGAACTGTACTATTTTTGTATTGCAGGTTATAATAAAGACATTTAATTATACTATTTTTAAAGATCTTGTAAATAACTTTGCTTAATATTAACATTATTAGTAGTGGTATATAAATGCTAGAAAATTTTCATCATGATTGGCATGTTGGCATGTAAATGAACATAATGAGAATAGAGAGTGAAAAAAACTTTTCAATCAAGTCAAAGGAGTACCAGCTCCTGTTGAAAAGTTATAATACACAGTACACACACATGAGAGGTACAGCCTCTCCCTACTCTTACAAAATTACAAACAACCAGCCTGAAAAACACATGTTGTATGAAGAACCAATAACGTCCAAGCTTATCGATACTGCGGCCTTCCTTAATTTGGCCCCAAGGCCCATTTAATACTGGGTTTCGGTACCCATCCCTACGGGTGAGTTCATATGGATGAAAGCCTGTTGTGTTCGGTCTCTTGATTTGTGATAGTGGCAGCTATTGTGAAACTCACCTTCTTCATCTACTGAGTGTGGAAAGCATCAAGATCTTGTCCTGAAGAATCACAGGGCCAAACGCTAGGGATTATATCTCATCTGGTGACAAGAGCATAGCCATAACTTTAAGAGCTCTAATGATATCTTTACCCCCTGATACTGCATTGGGGATATAAATTCAAACATTTTAAAGGCTAAGAGTATGAGACATGAGTAAGCTGGCCAGATATCTTTGAAAAATAACTTGCGTGCCAGCATTTATAAGTAAAAAGAATTTCAGTATTTAAATGGTGAGTATTTATCAGTAAAAAATACATACAAATAAATAAATACCTTTGAGTTGGACAGTATGGTGTCTGTCTCATTGGTTGGCCAACATAATTCAAAACAGACCTAGAGAAATAAAATATACCAATGACCATGATATCCTGTTATCATAATAGTTAAATGAATTATTATAACTACGACCGTTATATTTGTCGCTTATTATTTAGCTGATTATTGAGCCTACAGGCTTCTCAAGGATAATCTCATTGAAAAAACCTGGAGTTAATGATTTTAAAAAGTGAGATTTCTTTCAAAAGCATAAATCTTACCGACCCCAAACTTTTGATCAGTAGTGCACTGTATGTTTGAGGTTTTGCTCATGGATAGCCGTGGAGATTGTCTTGGACAGGGGGTGCAGCAGGCCATCAGCATGATGATCTAGGAACATAACATGAAATTTGTCACAGAGCCAACAATGTTACATAGGATTTACAATAGAATATAGGGTTTATTACAAGGAACCAAGCTAGAGCAGAGGTGAAATGCAGAAAAGAGAAAGAATATATATATATATATATATATATATATATATATATATATATATATATATATATATACATATATATATATATATATATATATATATATATATATATATATATATATATATATATATATATATTATATAAAATCTTAAGATAATAGATATTGAAATAAATGCATATGAAATTATTATAATGATTAAACAAAAATTCACCCTTATTGTTGAGGTTTCACTTTGTTTGATCAATATTTGTAAGTGATATCACTGATTAACAGTAACGTTACAGTGCACTGTGCATTCTATTAGGTTAAATAAATTAGCTTACTTCTAATCAACCATTGACAAATTACCAGCAAAACAAAACTATCAAAAAATGTTATCTACACAAAGATGTGGTTAAAACCCCAAACTTATATAAACAAGAGCTCCAGTCTATAAGAGTTAAGTTAGCCTTAACTTACCTCTTCTGGAAACGGTTGAGATGCTAACTGACTTTTTTGAAGACACAAAACCATTTCTATAAAGTAAATATTCAACTGAAGCGTATCAATTACACGTAAGAAGGGTGTCAGGAACGTTTGTATGTATTATTTGTGTGATTTTTTTGACTCAACTTACGTGAAAGCACAGCAGTGAAAACAACACCGAGAGACGCTAGTTTTGCTGATTGTCAGTTGATGACGTTTCCTCGTTTCCATCTGCTCTCGCGCGCGCTCCAGTCTTTCAATGCGACTCGAATGTTTACGCGCATTAAAACACTTCAAAGGCACGCAGCATATAAATAAACATCTAGAATTAAAACATATAACATAATTTAAAATATTAATATTAAATCATGAATTTAGTTTAAGGATTTAACACAACCTCTTTATTTTATTTGAAAACGTTCAATATTTTTTATACCATCACTTAGCTTTTGATTTTATTTTTAATAAAAGAAAATGTTTTTATATATATATATATATATATATATATATATATATATATATATATATATGTACAGTGGTGTGAATAAGTTAGGACACCCATGCTAAAGTTGCCTAAAAAGAGGAATTAAAAAATAATCTTTTGGAAATTGATCTTAATGCCTTAATTAGAAAAATGAGGAAAAATCCAACCTTTAAGGACACCAATTTTCTTTGTGTATGAATAATGTATCATAAATAAATAAATGTTCTTCCTTAAAATACAGGGTGCATAAGTTAGGCCCCCCCTATGTTAAATTCCCATAGAGTCAAGCAGATTTTTATTTTTAAAGGCCATTTATTTCATGGATCCAGGATAATATGCATCCTGATAAAGTTCCCTTGGCCTTTGGAATTAAAATAGACCCACATCATCACATTCCCTTCACCATACCTAGAGATTGGCATGGGGTACTTTCCATAAGATCATCTTTCAATGCAAATCAAACCAGCTATTAGGCTAACTGAAATAACACCATGCCAATCTCTAGGTATGGTGAAGGGAATGTGATGATGTGGGATATTTTCATTCCAAAGGCCAAGGTGTCACGGTACACACACACACAGGTAAGTTCCAATTGCAGTAATTTTAATAGGGTAATCCGTACTCACAATCCAGTCCAAGCAAGGTTCAAAATCCAAAAGGCAGTCCAAAACATAAAACACCAACAAGACACAGGCAAAGGCAGGGCATAGAAGTGTGCGGACATTAAACAACGACTCCGTGAAAAACACTAAAACAGACAGGGTATATATACACACACTGAACTAACAAGGTGATGGGAAACAGCTGTGTGTAATGAACAGATGAGTGGCAGAACAGAATGCTGGGAAATGTAGTCTATTGTGAATGACACCGTGAAAACGAGTACCTCTAGTGAACCCCAGGGAAACACAACCAGACACTGTGACAGAACCTCCCCTCTACGGAGCGGCTACCAGACGCTCCATGACAGAAAACAAGACAAAACAAGAGTCCAGGAGGGAGGTGGAACGGTGGAGGATCAGGGGGAGGGATGGGGGGCCAGGTCCATGAAAGGGAACAGAAACATGGGGTGATGGTTTAGCCGGGGGCCAGGGCGAAGCAGACAGTCCATCGGGCGGCCAGGGCGGAGCAGACAGTCCATCGGGCGGCAAGGGCGAAGTAGACAGTCCATCGGGCGGCCAGGGCGAAGCAGACGATCCCTCGGGCGGCCAGGGCGAAGCAGACGACCCCTCGGGCGGCCAGGGCGAAGCAGACGACCCCTCGGGCGGCCAGGGCGAAGCAGACGACCCCTCGGGCGGCCAGGGCGAAGCAGACGACCCCTCGGGCGGCCAGGGCGAAGCAGACGACCCCTCGGGCGGCCAGGGCGAAGCAGACGACCCCTCGGGCGGCCAGGGCGAAGCAGACGACCCCTCGGGCGGCCAGGGCGAAGCAGACGACCCCTCGGGCGGCCAGGGCGAAGCAGACGACCCCTCGGGCGGCCAGGGCGGTGAAGACCCCTCGGGCGGCCAGGGCGGTGAAGACCCTTCGGGTGGCCATGGCGGTGACGACCAGGGCGAAGACGACCACTCGGGCGACCACTGCACAGCAACTGGCTCCGGCTCGGCAACAGACACTGGCTCCGGCTCGGCAACAGACACTGGCTCCGGCTCGGCAACAGACACTGGCTCCGGCTCGGCAACAGACACTGGCTCCGGCTCGGCAACAGACACTGGCTCCGGCTCGGCAACAGACACTGGCTCCGGCTCGGCAACAGACACTGGCTCCGGCTCGGCAACAGACACTGGCTCCGGCTCGGCAACAGACACCAAAACTGTAACAGTCACAAGAACAGACACAAACACAGAAAAAAACACTGGCTCTGGCGCTGGAACAGGCACTGGCTCTGGAACAGGCATTGGCTCTGCCTCCGGCTCTGGAACGGGCACTGGCTCTGCCTCCGGCTCAGGAACGGGCACTGGCTCTGCCTCCGGCTCAGGAACGGGCACTGGCTCAGGAACGGGCACTGGCTCTGCCTCCGGCTCAGGAACGGGCACTGGCTCTGCCTCCGGCTCAGGAACGGGCACTGGCTCTGCCTCCGGCTCAGGAACGGGCACTGGCTCTGCCTCCGGCTCAGGAACGGGCACTGGCTCTGCCTCCGGCTCAGGAACGGGCACTGGCTCTGCCTCCGGCTCAGGAACGGGCACTGGCTCTGCCTCCGGCTCAGGAACGGGCACTGGCTCTGCCTCCGGCTCTGGAACAGCAGACCCTGGCTCCGACTCTGGGACAGGAGACACTGGCTCCGGCTCTGGGACAGGAGACACTGGCATGTCCAGAATCCGAGCCAGACGCTCCAGATAGTCTAGGCTTATGAAGGCAGACGGAACGTGAACAGTCTCTCGCTGGGCAGACGTGACGTGAACAGTCTCTCGCTGGGCAGACGTGACGTGAACAGTCTCTCGCTGGGCAGACGGGACGTGAACAGTCTCTCGCTGGGCAGACGGGACGTGAACAGTCTCTCGCTGGGCAGACGGGACGTGAACAGTCTCTCGCTGGGCAGACGGGACGTGAACAGTCTCTCGCTGGGCAGACGGGACGTGAACAGTCTCTCGCTGGGCAGACGGGACGTGAACAGTCTCTCGCTGGGCAGACGGGACGTGAACAGTCTCTCGCTGGGCAGACGGGACGTGAACAGTCTCTCGCTGGGCAGACGGGACGTGAACAGTCTCTCGCTGGGCAGACGGGACGTGAACAGTCTCTCGCTGGGCAGACGGGACGTGAACAGTCTCTCGCTGGGCAGACGGGACGTGAACAGTCTCTCGCTGGGCAGACGGGACGTGAACAGTCTCTCGCTGGGCAGACGGGACGTGAACAGTCTCTCGCTGGGCAGACGGGACGTGAACAGTCTCTCGCTGGGCAGACGGGACGTGAACAGTCTCTCGCTGGGCAGACGGGACGTGAACAGTCTCTCGCTGGGCAGACGGGACGTGAACAGTCTCTCGCTGGGCAGACGGGACGTGAACAGTCTCTCGCTGGGCAGACGGGACGTGAACAGTCTCTCGCTGGGCAGACGGGACGTGAACAGTCTCTCGCTGGGCAGACGGGACGTGAACAGTCTCTCGCTGGGCAGACGGGACGTGAACAGTCTCTCGCTGGGCAGACGGGACGTGAACAGTCTCTCGCTGGGCAGACGGGACGTGAACAGTCTCTCGCTGGGCAGACGGGACGTGAACAGTCTCTCGCTGGGCAGACGGGACGTGAACAGTCTCTCGCTGGGCAGACGTGACGTGAACAGTCTCTCGCTGGGCAGACGTGACGTGAACAGTCTCTCGCTGGGCAGACGGGACGTGAACAGTCTCTCGCTGGGCAGACGGGACGTGAACAGTCTCTCGCTGGGCAGACGGGACGTGAACAGTCTCTCGCTGGGCAGACGGGACGTGAACAGTCTCTCGCTGGGCAGACGGGACGTGAACAGTCTCTCGCTGGGCAGACGGGACGTGAACAGTCTCTCGCTGGGCAGACGGGACGTGAACAGTCTCTCGCTGGGCAGACGGGACGTGAACAGTCTCTCGCTGGGCAGACGGGACGTGAACAGTCTCTCGCTGGGCAGACGGGACGTGAACAGTCTCTCGCTGGGCAGACGTGACGTGAACAGTCTCTCGCTGGGCAGACGTGACGTGAACAGTCTCTCGCTGGGCAGACGTGACGTGAACAGTCTCTCGCTGGGCAGACGTGACGTGAACAGTCTCTCGCTGGGCAGACGGAACGTGAACAGTCTCTCGCTGGGCAGACGGGACGTGAACAGTCTCTCGCTGGGCAGACGTGACGTGAACAGTCTCTCGCTGGGCAGACGTGACGTGAACAGTCTCTCGCTGGGCAGACGGAACGTGAACAGTCTCTGACTGGGCAGAGGGAACGTGTCTCTTCCTCCTCCTCCGTCCATGAGAGCGAGAGGGTGCTGGGTTGGACGGCGCCAGTGGTGAGAGCTCTGGGCTGGCCGAAACCCGCGGTGATAGCCTCGTGCTGGGCGGGAACCCGCGACGAGGGTCTTGTGCTGGACCAGACCAGCGGCTCCGGATCAGGAACATGGCAGGGCGGAGGACGGTGTCGTGGAACTTGTCGACCACCTCCTCCCCTGCAACCTCCCCTAGTTCCGGAGAACTTGGCCAGACGAGTCCCCTCAAACGATCCTCCTCTCTCGAAGGAAGGGGCCTCGGGGGACTTTCCCACCACGGTCTCCTCCGTGATGCGAGCCCACAGTGCAAAACACTCGAAAATGTTCATACGAGGTGGCACCTTTCCAGTTTGCGACCTCCCCCCCTCGGTGGCTGGGGAAGAGGCCCGGAATCCCATACTGCTGGAACTATTCATTGACGGAGTCGTTCTGTCACGGTACACACACACACAAACAGGTAAGTTCCAATTGCAGTAATTTTAATAGGGTAATCCGTACTCACAATCCAGTCCAAGCAAGGTTCAAAATCCAAAAGGCAGTCCAAAACATAAAACACCAACAAGACACAGGCAAAGGCAGGGCATAGAAGTGTGCGGACATTAAACAACGACTCCGTGAAAAACACTAAAACAGACAGGGTATATATACACACACTGAACTAACAAGGTGATGGGAAACAGCTGTGTGTAATGAACAGATGAGTGGCAGAACAGAATGCTGGGAAATGTAGTCTATTGTGAATGACACCGTGAAAACGAGTACCTCTAGTGAACCCCAGGGAAACACAACCAGACACTGTGACACAAGGGAACTTTATCAGGATGCATATTATCCTGGATCCATGAAATAAATGGCCTTTAAAAATAAAAATCTGCTTGACTCTATGGGAATTTAACATAGGGAGGGCCTGACTTATGCACCCTGTATTTTAAGGAAGAACATTTATTTATTTATGATACATTATTCATACACAAAGAAAATTGGTGTCCTTAAAGGTTGGATTTTTCTTCATTTTTCTAATTAAGGCATAAAGATCAATTTCCAAAAGATGATTTTTTATTCCTCTTTTTAGGCAACTTTAGCATGGGTGTCCTAACTTATTCACACCACTATATATATATATATATATATATATATATATATATATATATATATAGCCAGTCAGTGCTTTCATATTCTCTTTTATATATACAATAAAGATATCCTGAAAGTGCTTTTACAAGTTGTAAATATGAAAACAGTATTGATTATATAATAATAAAAAATATATAAAGTAGCTTTAGAAATGGTCAACAGTGCAGAAATAAAAGTAGCCAAAAACTCACTTGATTAAAACCTATACATTATCATTAATATATTTTCATGAATATATTTTAACATAGGTTTAAAAAACTGAGCTGAGAACTAACTGGTGCTTAAATTGTTTTTTGACCCTTTAAGATTTTTCTGTTCCTGTTCAGAAAAGCAGGAAAAAAAGTCAAGCATGGAGTGCTATTTTAATGTATTTATTAGTTGCTGTTGAAAAAAAAAACATACATAGCCTACTCATAACGGATTTTTTTTTTTTTTTTACTTTCATCTTATTAAAATGTACTTATTAATTAAGTATAGGTTCCCTTAATGTTGTCACACAAAAAATCCCTGTAACGTTCTGGGGAGTTTAGTTTTTTTATTACAAAAAAGTAATTTCTTATTTGGTCACAACGTTTACTGTCGTTTTTCTGTAGCTAGGCTATGTCTTGCACGTCCACAGATGTAAAAAAACAAAAAATACACGTTGTCTAGGTCCTGGACTGATGCAATGATCTGCAGGTCTGTTCTCTCATGTTTGATGGGAATAATAATTAACGTTTACATTTAAACTTGCTATTGTCTTTCAAACGTAAGGAATACTAAAACAAATGAAACAAATAAAAATGTTCATAGAAATGCAGTCTGATAAGATGGTAATGAAATGATGGGCCTGTGACGTTGCAGTTTCGTTGCCAGTAAGTCATGAAATTACCAAGTTATTACAAATAGAGTACGTATCTGGAACGTTGTTGGTTATTTTATAGGAGGACGTACTGACGACGTTGTGGGTTGGTAATATGATTGTAATGAAATTACGAGCATGCGACGTTGTAGTTACGTTGTCAATTGGTAAAGTCATGACGTGACAAAAAAGTAGGAATACATAACGTAACTGTTACGTTGTGTGTTAGCTGGGAAGCCAGGGTGGGAGACCAGCTAAAATCAGCTGAACCCCAGCTAAGCCAGGCTGGGAGGCAGCTGACCACCAACTTGACCAGGCTGGGAGACCAGCTTGACCAGCTGAGCCAGGCTGGGAGACCAACTAAAACCAGCTACTTCCATCTTAAACCAACTAAGACCAGCCAACCAGCTTAGGCTGGTTTTAGCTGGATTTTTCAGCATGCACCTGGCTATTGCTCTGTTGCAGGTCAGCAGACCTGATTTTGCGGGGACACGAGGGAGAGAACTTACTATTATTATACTAGGTGAATAAATATTGATTTTATATTAGATTTCTTTTTGCAGTGATGTTAACATGCTTTAAATTGCTAATAGGCTTAATAAAAATGTTAATGACGGCGCTGACCGGCGCTGTGAACGTCACTAATAATATAAAACTCATTTTAACAGCACGGGTCTATTCAATCTAAATAATTAAGTGAAAATAATAATCCAATCGCTAAAAAGCACATTTCCAAATAAGCACATAAATTCCATTAGGAAAGACTAGAAAGATTAAATGCGTTCTTACCGGATTCAGTGCATCTTGAATTATATTTTTTGTCTGATCTGGCAGCTAGAGTAGGGCCTTCTCATTCATTATGTGTCTGTAGAACTCCTGGCAGGTGTAGCTCATACCTGTCAACACTCCCGTTTTCCCCCGGAGTCTCCCGTATTTCACATCCATCTCCCGCCCCCTTCCAGTTTTGTTATTTCTCCCTTGAAACTCCCGTAATTTGTATGGCCCAACTCTCGTTATATGCAGTTATATGCAAACGGCGCGCTATATTTTAATGCAAAGATGTTGTTAAATGGCTAGTTTATTCCAAGCGTGCTGTATCTTTTTATGGGCATGATGAGCGATGCTCAATTTACAAATGAATCACTCTTTTTTTTGTCGATTCTGTTCAAAGACTTCATCAAATAAGTTGGCAGATCTGTCTAAATCGGTTCGCAAATCAGTTTGAATGATCTGTTCAGTTTCCTGCACGCACTGAATCACTTTAGCGCTTTCAATTCACACTCGAGTCGGAGTTGTAACAGGAAGATTTAAGAACATCAAGAGCATTGGATGAAGTGGCCGTGGACCTACAGTACAGTACACCCACTTCAGCTCTTGCTGGCCGCGCATACGGCGCCGCTGGCCAAGCTGCTTCGGTGCTTCACATTATGGCTGTTTTGCAAGTGTTTCAGGCCAAACTTCTCCGCTCGATGGACGAGTCTGGCCCTGACCCAGAGGTGTTTAAGGACCTGCGTAGCTCCACAGATCTGCTCTGCTACGAAGTCGACAGCCCAGGCGATCGGACGGAGCATGGCGAGCTTGACGGTGCTTGACAGGCACCTATGACTGAACTTGACCGATATGAAGGATGCAGACGGGGCGGCTTTTCTGGACTCCCCTATCTCTACCACCGGTCTGTTCGGTCCAGCAGTCAAGGGTTTCGGCGAACGCTACACGGAGGCCCAGAAAGCGTCGCAGGCTATGCGTCACTTCCTCCCTAAGCATTCCAGCTCTGCTTCGAGCCGCCCTAAAAAGGCGCCAACGCCTCAATATGTGAAACCAGCGCCTCCGGTCTCGCAGCCCCGCTCAGCGGCTCAAGTACGTAATCGCTCGCGCTCTGCAGGGCGCTGTTTCCCTGAGAGACGGGGACCCCAACCCAAGATTGTGTTGGACCCCCAGCCTCGAAAGCCTTCCTATCTACAGGAAGGAAGAGGGAGATCTTGAGTCCGCCGAGGCTGGACCGATCTCCAAAAAGTGCCGCACACATTCCCCAGCCCCCTCCTTTCAGGCGGCTGGAAATGTAAATGTCGCAGAAACAGGGCCTGTTTTGAAACACACTCTTCTGCAAACAAACGCCGTTTTTACGTCGACACAAATAAAAAAGCACAAAAAGAGCTCTTTTCTGTCTGTGTCATATGTAGGTGTAGCAACAATGAGTCTTACATTAAATGCATTAACATTAGCTCAAATGATATACAGGGAATTTTAATAATTAATCATGAATATGATTAATATTGCATATTACAGTTAAATTATCGAAGTTGAAAATAGATTGATTATATATATGAATGATCAATCACAACGAATTATAATTCCTCATTCATACATCAATGGTCCCCTTCCAGATCGATTATATGAGATAACCTTTAATGGAATTAATTTAGCTATCGAACAATCTGTTTGTCCAGCAAACGGCCGTAAGATTAACTTATCAACTTCTCAACAAGGTTATCCCTTCCTTATAATTCCAAAAAAGCTATTTTCTGGCCATGAAAATTCACCTTCTTGTTATTATAAAATTTAGGTTACTGAAATAGTAACGAATTGTAAAGCTTTGGAGCTAGATCAAACATTTCATTGACTTTGTAAAAATGAGCACGATTGGACAATTAGCAATCAAGAATATAATGGTTTTAATAAAATGAAACTACGGATACAGAATTCTACATTTAAACACGGGATACATGTATGTACAGTAAACAGTCAAACTAATGAGACAGACGAATAACGACTCGGTTACTAACGTAACCTCGGTTCCCTGAGAGGAGGGAACGAGTATTGCGTAAGTAGCTTACGCTATGGGAAAACTCCTTTTCTCGAGAATATTGAAGTCTTTATGTAAAACGCATTGCAGCTGCACAGCTGACAGCAATGAACGAAGGAACTCGGTCATTGGCTGTGCTGCGGCAACTTGCTTGAACCAATGACGGGGCGACTCTGAATGCGCGACCAATGAGCGCGCTTCGCGCCTGCGCGCGTCAGAGCCCGCCAAGATGGGCGTGGCCAAGCTATATATTGGGCGCCCCGTCATGAGAGTTCTTTAGGTTAAAACGACTGAAGCGAACTAACCAAGCACAAGCACGGCAGCTTACGCAATACTCGTTCCCTCCTCTCAGGGAACCGAGGTTACGTTAGTAACCGAGTCGTTCCCTTTCGAGAGGTCTCTCCTATTGCGTAAGTAGCTTACGCTATGGGAACACCATGCAAAACGCCGTGCGTGCTGAACTTCGCCTTATGATAGCCAGAGGCAGGTGCCTGAGCTAAAAAGCAAAGTTATCATCCAACTAGCCGGCAGAGGCGAGCTTTATATGTGGGAAAAAATACAGAGCGGCTAGAAGGCGCTCAGTGTGACACAAGCACATACATAATCTAGATACGAACTCGCAGTTCAACTAGCATTATGCTGATAGCACATTGGAATGCAATGTCGGGACCTGTAGGTTGTAGAATCTGATAAATGTGGACGGTGAGGCCCAGCCTGCCGCCGCACAAATATCCTCGATCGGTATCCCGCTCGACCATGCCCAGGAAGAAGCCACACTCCTGGTGGAGTGTGCTTTGACTCCCCAGGGGCATTGAAGTCCCTTAGCTTCATAAGCCAGAGCTATAGCTTCGACTATCCAGTGAGAGATTCTCTGCTTTGAAACGGCGGAACCTTTCGTACGGCCGCCAAAGCATACAAACAGTTGTTCTGTCTGTCTGAATAGGGCAGAACGCTCCAAATACACTCTGAGAGCCCTAACGGGGCAGAGTAGATTAGCGTCGTGTTCGTCTGCTGAAGACGAAAGCGCAGTTAGGGAGATAACCTGTGCTCTGAAGGGAGTGGTGAGCACTTTAGGAATATACCCATGTTTCGGTCTAAGGACGACCCTGCAGTCGTTAGGTCCGAATTCTAGGCAGGCAGCGCTTGTTGAAAGCGCGTGCAGGTCGCCCACTCTCTTGACCGAGGCGAGTGCCAGCAAGAGCGCCGTCTTGAGCGAGAGCTGTTTAAGGTGCACGGTTCGGAGTGGTTCGAACGGGGGCCCTTTAAGAGCGTCTAGGACCGTAGCTAGGTCCCAGATCGGCACTGAGGGGGGGCGTGAAGGGTTCATCCTCCTGGCGCCCCTTAGGAAACGAATAATTAGGTCGTTTCTTCCCAATGGACGTTCCATTACAAGGTCGTGTGACGCTGTGATGGCAGCCACATATACTTTGAGCGTGGAGGGGGTGCGGCCCGCCTCCAGAAGCCCTTGTAGGAAAACGAGTACACTCATAATCTCGCATGTTACAGGGTTCAGGCCCTTGGTATTACACCAGTCACCGAACACTTTCCATTTCTGGGCATATAAGCGTCTCGTGGAGGGCGCCCGCGCCTCAGCGATGGTTTTTAGTGCTCCGCTCGCGAGGTTCCTGGGAACCCGTTGAGGGGCCATGCATGAAGGGCCCACAGATCGGGGCGGGGATGAAATATCATCCCGCTGGCCTGACTGAGGAGGTCTGGCCTCAGTGGAATCGGCCGTGGTGCAGATTGCATTTGCATCAGATCTGGAAACCATGTTTGGTTCTTCCAGAGTGGGGCTATCAGCAGCACTGCGTTTCCCTCCTCTCTGACCCGACTGATGACCTGTGGCAGCATCGCGATCGGGGGAAAGGCATATAAGGGGCGGCTCGGCCAGCTCTGGGCGAGCGCGTCCGTGCTTTTCGTGAAGAAAAGAGAGCAGTGCGCGTTCTCCTTGGAGGCGAAGAGGTCGATCTCCGCTTTGCCAAAGGTTTTCCATAACCACTGAATCGTCAGAGGGTTGAGAGCCCATTCTCCTGGGAGAATCTTGTCTCTGGATAACATGTCTGCCCCCTGGTTCAGGGCGCCTGGCACATGCGCTGCTCTCAGCGAGCGCAAGTTGTGCTGGGACCATAAAATGAGTCTCCTGGCCATTGAATGCATGGAGCTCGACCTGAGTCCACCCTGGCGATTTATGTACGACACTACCGTCATGTTGTCCGTTCGGACCAGGACGTGTTCGTTTTTTAGATGTGGGAGCAGGGCTCTGAGAGCCAAAGCGACCGCTTTCATTTCCAGACAGTTTATGTGTAGGCGCTTCTCCGGGTTTGACCAAAAGCCGGAGACAGGCCTGCCCTCGTAAAGGGCCCCCCAACCTATTTTGGAGGCATCTGTCGTTATCATCTTTCTCCTTGTGTTCACACCCAGACTCACGCCTGACTGGTACCAGTCGGCGGCTTTCCAGTGCGTCAGGGCTTTTATACAGCCGTGGTTCGCTCTGATTAAAAAGTGGCCCGAACGCCACGCGTGAGTAGGGACGCGGCTCTTGAGCCAGCGTTGGAGAGGGCGCATATGCAACAATCCTAGCTGGAGTACGGCCGATGCTGAGGCCATGAGACCGAGCATCCTCTGAAACCGTTTGACGGGGGCGCGCGCGCCCGCTCTGAATGATGTTGCAAGGCGCCGGATGGTGAGCGCGCGCTCCGATGAGAGACGCGCTGTCATTTGCATCGAGTCTAGAACTATTCCCAGGAAAGAAATTCTCTGGCTGGGAGATAGTATGCTTTTTGCAAAATTGATTCTTAGACCCAGGCATTCTAAATGGCTGATAATCCAAGATCTGTGTGTTATTAGCTGACTCTCTGATTGTGCTAGAACCAGCCAATCGTCGAGATAATTCAGTATTCGCACTCCCCTTTGTCTTAGGGGGGAAAGTGCTGCATCCATACATTTCGTGAATGTACGGGGAGCCAGGGACAGGCCGAACGGGAGTACTGTGTACTGGTATGACTGTCCCTCGAAAGCGAATCTCAGAAACGGCCTGTGATGAGGCGCTATTGGAATGTGAAAGTAAGCATCTTTCAGATCCACTGAGAGAAACCAATCTCCTGGGCGCACTTGCGCGAGGATATGCTTGGTTGTTAACATTCTGAACGAGCGAATCATTAGTGCTTTGTTCAGGTGTCTGAGATCTAGGATGGGGCGGAGACCGCCATCCTTTTTCGGGACGAGAAAATAGCGGCTGTAAAAACCTGTCCCGCTCAGAGAGGGGGAAACAGTTTCCACAGCGCCCTTTTCTATTAGTTTGCGCACCTCGGTGCGTAGAACATGTGAACACTCTTTTCTCACTTTCGTCTCGACCACAGTCGTAAAACGTGGTGGCCTGCGAGCGAACTGGAGCGAGTATCCGTGCTTTACTATATTTAATACCCATTTCGGCATATCTGGAATGTTTTCCCATGCCGCTGCGTGTACAGATATGGGCTGAATACAGGCTAGGGGCGGGCCGCTGTGACGTAGGGACCCGGCTAGCGAATCGCCTGAGCTCATAGCTCTCAGGGGCGCGGGCGCGCGCTGAGCAGCTGAGTGAATGGGCGCGTGTGTGATTACAACAGTGCGCGCTGTGTTTGTAAAACTCGCAGCCTGAGCTGAGGTTTTGTTTGACACTGTAAGGGCAGTGTTTATAAGTGGGGGTGCATAAACAGTGGTAGGCACACGCGTCACTTTTATAATGTTTCCCGCTTTTACTGGGGATGAATTTATAACTGTGTGAACAGTGCTTGTGTGTAGTGGTGCGTACATGACCGTAGGCACGTGATCTACATTCATGGGAAGCGCAGCCTGAGCTGGGAATGAATTTGGCACTGTTTTGACAGTATCTGGGAATGCACACTTTGTGGACATGTGAACCCTTAGTGATGCAGGCAGAAAAAGACTCTTTTTGTGTTTTCTGTGCGTCGCCGTAAAAACGGCGTTTGTTTGCAGGTGAGCGAGCTCTGTGACTGGCCCATTGACTGCTGTATGGACATATCCAACCGCCTGTAAGGGGACTGGGTAATGTTTGAGCTTTTGCGGAGAGAGTGGTCCGGCTTTTGCGAGACACGTACTCTCTCTTCTCATTTCTGTGGCTAGGACGGCTTTCGAGGCTCAGGGTTCAGCACAATCTTGGGCCGAGGACCCCGTCGCTCAGGAGGCGGCTTGCGGTTGTGAGAGCGCGAGCGGCGTCGAGCGTCAGCCTGAGGTGCGGGCTGAGAGGCGGTGGGGGCTGTTCTAGCCCGCTGCGGCTGCGGCGGTCTCTGTCTGCTCTGCGATGAGCTGGAGCGCTTTGGCAGGAAATGACGCATAGCTTGTGAAGCGTTCTGGGCCTCAGTGAAGCGTTCGGCGAAACCTTTAACCGCCGGTCCAAACAGCCCGCTGGTGGAGATAGGCGCATCGAGAAATGGCGCCTTATCCGCGTCCTTCATTTCAGTCAGAGTCAGCCACAGATGGCGCTCGAGAACAGTCAAATTAGCCATAGCACGGCCGATGGACTGGGCGGTGGCCTTCGTGGCTCGCAGAGCTATATCAGTCGCGCTGCGTAAGTCCCTGAAGGCTTCGGGTTCGGGGCCAGACTCGTCCATAGAGCGGAGAAGCTTGGCTTGGAACACTTGAAGTACCGCCATTGAGTGAAGCGCTGATGCAGCTTGGCCGGCGGCGGCGTAGGCGCGACCGGCGAGAGCAGAGGTAGTGCGGCAGGGTTTCGAGGGGTGGGAAGCTTTGGCTTTCCATCCGGAGGTGGAGGGCGGGCAGAGATGATTGGCCACGGCCTCCTCGAGGGGCGGCGTTCCCTCGTAGCCTCTTTCCTTCGCGCCGTCCACTGAGGAGAGCGAAGAAGAAAAAGAAGGCTTTAGGCGCGCAGAGTGGGGGGCTTTCCACGACTTGGTGAGTTCGTCGTGAACTTCCGGGAAGAAGGGAGAAGGCCTTTGCCGAGGGGCCTGCTGGCGCCCCTGCAGAAACCACTCATCCAGTCGGCTCCGGGTTGGCTCTTCGGGAGAAGACCAATCGAGCCCGAGGTCTTCCACGGCCTTAGAGAGGACACGGATAATCTCAGTATCCATAGTGGAGCCCCCGCTCGTGCTAGCTAGCGTCGACGGGGCGGGGTCGAGAGTGGAGCCCGGCCAGTCGTCCGATGCAGCGTCGATGGACAAGCTGTCGTCCATTCCCCCGTCGTCCTCGGACGCGCCGAAAGTCACAAGGCCCACCGCTCTGCCAGAGGGGTGTGGGTCCGGCTGGGTGAACTGAACCGGCGGTGGGGAAGGCAAGAGCGGCGGTGAAGCACGCGGAGACTGGCTCGGCGTGACGTCACTGAGCTCAGGTTCAGGAAGCCTCTGTGAGCGGCGCTTTTTCTTAGTGCGCGGCTCAAACAGAGGGGTGGCGATGGGCTCGCTCACGGCGAAAGCGGCGAGGCGAGCCCGTAGTGCGGAGAGACCCAGGTCATCACATTCCGGGCATCCGCCCTTGGTCAATGCAGCTTCTGCGTGGTCACGGCCCAGGCAGCGAGCGCAGATGATGTGACGATCCCCGTCCGGGAGAAGGTCTCTGCACGACGCGCAGGAAGGCATTTGAAACAACGCCTTAATGGAAATTTGCTCTTTCACAAATGTCGCGGGGCGGACAGATGTAAAATACTTGCGTATATGGCGCGCCGGATGGCTCAGTAGGAGGTGCTTGAAGGCGGCTGAAGGTGCCGACGTCCTCGTAGCAATCCCGCTGGTATGCTTTTCCACGGCGGCGAAGGCTTCCAATAATCCGGAGGATCCAGCGAAGAAGGTGTTCGCTGAAGGAGATTAAATCTAAAGAACTCTCATGACGGGGCGCCCAATATATAGCTTGGCCACGCCCATCTTGGCGGGCTCTGACGCGCGCAGGCGCGAAGCGCGCTCATTGGTCGCGCATTCAGAGTCGCCCCGTCATTGGTTCAAGCAAGTTGCCGCAGCACAGCCAATGACCGAGTTCCTTCGTTCATTGCTGTCAGCTGTGCAGCTGCAATGCGTTTTACATAAAGACTTCAATATTCTCGAGAAAAGGAGTTTTCCCATAGCGTAAGCTACTTACGCAATAGGAGAGACCTCTCGAAAGGGAACGAACAGGAGTGAGAGAGAGAGAGAGAGAGAGAGAGAGAGAGAGAGAGAGAGGGGATGAGAAAGTGAAACTAACGGTCAGGATGAGAGAGATCACCGGGGTGATCGCAGCATGGCAAAAATCACAGACCACGTAACCCTTAGAGAGACAACAAGAAATCACTTCAATCAAATCAAATCAATAACCTATACTTGCGTATGGTTCTCTTTGTGTTGCTGAGGAACGCAGAGTCGTGTGCGTGTTTGTCCTTCGGCGCTATTAGCTTGTCGGGTCGAGCAGACTCGCGGGAAGTTTTAAAGGTTCACTGAACGTGAAGTTACCTAGGAAATATTTCAGAGTTCATCTCCCTCGTGGAAGGAGAGGCGAATATGAAAATAAAACTTAGTAAAGAAAGGAAAAACGGAGATGAGAGCTCACACTCCCATCTTCTTCCGTTGAGCGCAGCTTGCGTGTTTCCTTTAAGAGCCGCGGGGATTTCAAAGAGTCCTTTTAAAGTTGAAGTTGCAGGCTGTTCATTTCACTGAACGTAGGAAAGGTCTGAAGACGAAAATAAAGAAAAGACTTAAAGAAAAGAAAATAGAAACGGAGGAAAACTCCCTAACGGGAGTCATGGGTCTCCTCTCTGGAAACATAAGTGCTCACTTGTGCTCTGGTGCTTCGGTGCTTCCGTGTTCCATTTTCTCCATGAGAGAAACTTCTGTGTCAGTCTTTTATGGAGAGGAGGGGTTCACGCCTGCTTCGCGTACGTGAACCAATTATCTTAGAGTATCTCGAGCGGGAAAAGTTTTTCTTTGTCCTGTCAGGATAATTTGTGATGGTATGAAATTTTGTCATTTCTACCCAGAAAGATTGTACACACAGAACAATACATTTTACTGTAATATCCTATGTATGACTTGTTTGGTCAAAACAAGACGGTCAAACAGGTACCAAGAATGGCCGGAAAGAGTAGAAGAAACATAAAGTTACATTCATATGCAGAATTACACACATTTAATTTTCACTCACACGACTATAAAGCCATAATACCGGCTACCATGACCTAGGAAAGATCAAATTCAGGTTTATACATTTCTTAAGTGGTTATACTTATAGAAAATATAAGATTGCAGAGTCTATTCCTCTTTCTTTATCAGAATTTAAGTGGGGGCTGTGACTCCCTTGGAATTCCTTTTGGGGGTCATAAAGTTTATGACCTAGCAAGAGGGATAGTTGCCGAAGGTAATCCTGTAAGGGAATCTTTCTTTGGAAGTATACTTAAGATTCGAAGTTACAGAACAGTCTCAAATTTCATCTATAGAATAAGACAAAACTAATTAGATATGCATGCATACAGGAAGGTCAGATACAATTCTGTGTTATATACATTAAGGACATTTCTATCCTAAGTTGCACACAAAGGACGTTTGTGTGCGTGTGTGTGTGTGTATCACGAGTTCAGTCAGCGTTTCCTCCGGGGAATTCTGGGTGTGTACCACGAGGGTTTAGTTCGCAAATGGTTGTCTTCAAGACAAAAGGGTAGTGTATGTACATCCCCTTATCAGTCTACGGAGACATAATAATTGATGAGGGGGGGGGGGGGGAACTAGCTTGAGACCCTGAATGGATCAGTTTACACACAAGCACTGTTCCCACTGTCCTAAATTCTCCCCCAAATTCACGCTGGAAATGCATTAAGTGTAGATCATGTGCCCACTTTGAAGTGCTCACTCCTACACGCAAACACTGTTCACACAGTATCAAGTTTTCCTCCAGCTCATGCCGGGAGCATAATGAACGTAGTGCGCGTGCCCGCTATGAACCATGCACCCCTACACACACACACGCTCAGAGAGCGTATTAAATGTAGATCATGTGTCCACTACGAAGTGGGCACTCCTACACACAAGCACTGTTCATACAGTATCAGGCTCTCCAGCGGGGAGTGTAATGAACGTAATGCGCATGCCCACTAAGAAGTGTGCACCCCTACACATAAACAAGACCACCGTAATATCAATTCTCCCCCCAGCCCGTGCGGGAGATGCAATCAACGTGAGTTCTGTGCCAACTGTGAAGTTTGCATTCCCACGTGCGAAAGCTGTTCACTCAGTAATAAGGGGCGTGCCCGCTGTAATGCGTGCGCCCCCAAACATGAGCGCCGCTCACACAGCAGCGCAAACATTAAACGGCTGGGCGGCCGGGTCCCTATTACACAGCGGCCCGTCCCCAGTTTTCATTCAACCCCTAGCTATGCGGGCCAAGGCCTGGCAGGCCATCCCCGGTATATCAGAATGGGTGATGAACATAATAAAACGAGGCTACTCGCTACAGTTTGCTCGCAGACCCCCGCGCTTTTCAGCCGTGGTCGAGATGGGGGTAAGAAGGGGCGTAGCTCACGTCCTTCGCACCGAAGTCTCGAAACTGTTAGACAAGGGAGCTGTGGAAACAGTCCCACTATCCCAAAGCGATACAGGCTTTTACAGTCGTTACTTCCTCATTCCAAAGAAGGATGGCGGTCTCAGACCCATCCTAGATCTCAGACACCTGAACAAAGCGCTTATGACGTGACCGTTCAGAATGCTGACAAACAAACAAATCATTGTGCAAATTCGCCCAGGGGATTGGTTTATCTCAGTGGATCTGATGGATGCTTATTTTCACATCCTTATCGCCCTATCACAGGCCATTTCTCAGATTCGCCTTCGAGGGGCAAGCTTACCAGTACACAGTACTACCGTTCGGCCTGTCATTGGCACCTCGTACTTTTACGAAGTGCATGGACACAGCGCTTACCCCCCCTGAGACAGCGGGAAATGCGAGTGTTGAATTACCTCGACGATTGGCTGATTATAGCCCAATCAGAGGAACAGTTGATAACTCACAGATCCTGGCTCCTCGGCCCACATAGAAAGCCTGCGACTCAGGATCAACGTTTCCAAGAGCACACTGTCTCCCAGCCAGAGTATCTCTTTCCTGGGTACAGTGATAGACTCTATACAAATGAAAGCGCGCCTCACATCAGAGCGCGTGCTCACTATCCAGAGCCTAGCGGCATCTTTCAGAACAGGCACGTGCGCGCCTCTCAAGAGATTTCAGAGGATGTTGGGTCTTATGGCCTCAGCATCATTAGTACTCCAGCTCGGACTACTGCACATGCGTCCTCTCCTGCGCTGGCTAAAACCCTGTGTACCAACTCACGCATGGCGATCTGGCCACTTACTAATCCAAGCGAACCACGGCTGTATCAGAGCCCTGGCTCCCTGGAAAGCAGCCGACTGGTATCAGTCAGGAGTGAGTATGGGTGTGGTTACAAGGAGAAAGGTGATCTCGACAGATGCCTCCAATTTAGGTTGGGGGGCCCTTTACGAGGGTAGGCCTGTCTCTGGCCTATGGTCAAGCCTGGAGAAGGTCCTACACATAAACTGTCTAGAGATGAGAGCAGTCGATCTATCGCTGAAAGCTTTTCTCCCATACTTAAAGGGCCACCACATCCTGGTCCGCACGGACAACATGGCAGTGGTGTCCTATATAAATCGCCAGGGTGGTCTCAGGTCAAACAACCTGCACACCATGGCTTAAAACCTAATTTTATGGGCTCAGCACAACCTGCGCTCCCAAAGGGCGGCGCATGTGCCAGGCATTCTGAACCAGGGTGCGGATATGTTATCCAGAGACAATGTTCCACCAGAGGAATGGTCTCTTCACCCACAGACAGTTCAGCTAATATGGAGCATCTTCGGAGAGGCAGAGGTCGACCTCTTTGCCTCAGAAGACAACGCTCAATGCCGAATATTTTTCTCAAAGAGCAGGGACACGCTTGCCCACAATTGGCCGAGCCGCCCGCTTTATGCATTCCCTCCGCTCACAATGTTACCACAGGTCATCGAACGGATCAGGGAGAGCAAGTGTGCAGTGCTACTGATAGCGCCTCTCTGGAAGACCCAATTATGGTTCTCCGAGCTGGCACAGCTACTGGAAACAGCCCCATGGCCGGTTCCGCTGAGGAGAGACCTCCTCACGCAGGCAAACCGATTAATCTGCCATCCATGTCCCGATTTGTGGGGGTTCCCATTGCATAAGCTAGCCTTACACAATACAAGAGACCTCTCGAAAGGGAACGTCTCGGTTACTTACGTAACCTCGGTTCCCTGAGAAGAGGGAACGAGTATTGCGTTACCCGCCGTGCTATTGTGCTTTGATCAGGGGATCGCTTCAGTCGACTTAACCTGAATTCCTTTTGGCTGAATGGGCCACTATAAGGGCTTAGGCCACGCCTATTCTGGCTGGTTCTGACGTGCCAAGGCGCAAAGCAGCCTGATTGGTTCCGCGTCTGAGTGGCCTCGCCATAGGTTCGTGCAGTTGCCGCAGCACAGCCAATGACTGTGCTATCCGCTCATCTGTGTCTGCTGTGCAGCTGCACTGCGTTTTAAATTTTGCTTCAATATTTTCGAAAAAAAAAGGAGTTTTCCCCATAGCGTAAGCTAGCCTTACGCAATACTCGTTCCCTCTTCTCAGGGAACCGAGGTTACGTAAGTAACCGAGACGTTTTGTATGAGAGACCTGTGGCCTGTTACACAAAGTTAGATGTAGGGGCCTATACCATGAAGCTGGTTTAGGTGGATAGACAGGTATTTTTTAGATTTAGATTGTAACTTACGCTCCACGGACACTGCTATCCTGCTCAGAGGCAGGTTATGTTCTTGGCAGAGATCTCAAGCTGTGAACAGCTGTGCAGCAAAGTGACACATGTCTGACGCAAAAAGTCTGACTTCAAAAAGTCACTACCCCGGTTTCTCTTGCTCCAAATGAAAAGTCACAAAATGTTTTGGTCCCAATTTATATTAGGGGTATACTATTATGTACTAATATTTAAATAAATAATTTGATACAATGCATTTATTGTGTACATGCATGTTTTTACATTGTAGCCTACTTATAACAAAAATACCTGCATTTACAGCTAATTAATTTCTATAATTACATCTATAGTTACACAGCTACACTGTCCTGACTGTACTCACTGACCAATCTGTTCGGTTTTGACCCTTTCTGGGGCTCTGAACTGTTGGGTTTTGTGTCCCAAGGCCTAAGTAACGTTAGCCTAGTGAATAACATAGTGAAATATACAAACAATTATATTCCTGCTGCCCTTAACAACATTACCACATCACCCAATGTAGAAAGACTGAATCAGTAATACAAAAAATGTCTTTGAGTTGAATAAATCTGGTTAATTAAGAGGTTAAGCGATTGGAGTGATAATTTCCATGATCAAATCTAAGCTTTGACTCGTGTTAATATCCAGCGCTAGGTGGCGCAGTGAACTCTGCAAAATAACAGCCATTTATCATTAACTGAAAACTGATGTAAATAGTTCAGATGATTTGAGCTGCAGCTCTTGACGGATGTGAGCTCGATCATGATGGTTTATTATCGTTTACACTGGACGCTGTGGATGTTGTCGTGTTTTGGTGAGATTTTTTAGAAATTGATCTATGTTGAATTTCTGTTTAAAATAACAACACTGGTTGTAGTTAATTATTCAACTGCAGAAAAATGTAGGTCTTCTTTTAGTGAAATCTTTTTTTTCCTCCCTAGGACAATATTTATGTCAAGATCTGCAGTTTCCTGAGCCGGCTAATGGAGCAGTGGGAGAAAGCGTGGCGCTCGCCCCTGATAACCCACCCTCCACATCGATTGATATAACTCTTTGGTTTTTTGGTTCAGCTACTATAATTAGAATAACGCCTGGTGAAACTACAGTAAACCCCGCATATAAAGACAGAGTCAGTTTTGACATCAACACTCTCGCTCTGGAGCTGCAGAACCTGACACTGAATGATTCTGGAATATACAGACTCAGTGTAACTAGTGGTTTCGAGACACTTACTGGAGAAACTTCACTACAAGTTTTCGGTGAGTGTGTTGTTGCTAAAACTTAAATTAAAAGAGTTCGATAAGGAGATCGTTAATGAGGTGTTATATGTGAAAGATTTAAATAGAAATATATTTAATTGAGAGTAAACCATGGATTTTTGAAAATGGCATTAGAACAGTTTAAGTAGCTAACATATGAGAAATTGAAAATAATAATATTTCATTTATCCACAGGCCTAGGGTTTTTGTTTTGTTTTTTTGCAGTGAACCGGATGCAGAGTGTTAGACTGTTAACCAGACATCCAGCGATGGGTGTTTGGCCCATAATAAAGTGCCCTCGTCCCACTTAATATTAAGTGCCTTTGACTACTATGTACTAACATTTAAATTAATCATTTGATACAATGCATTGTGTGCACATATACATATTTTTACATTGTACTTATTTTTTTTTAAAAAATATTTCCATGTAATTACAGCTTCCATTCATTTCTGTAATTACATCTATACCACCCTTAAACCTAACTAGACCATCAAACCTCTCCATAACCTTATCCATGCCCCACCTAAATATCAGCACAAGTGTTACAATACAACCACAATGAACACATGAAATCAATTTTTTTTAATGTAAGTACATAGTACAAAGACACTTTTTTTAAATGTAAGTACATAGCACAAAGACACTGTAAAGTGGCATATTTGAGTGAGATGTTGAAAACTTACTGACAAGGGAGAAACACCCAACAATCAACATTTAGCATAGAGAATTCAATGTTAATGTTAATATAAACAAACATTTAAAAACTAAACAACTATTAACATTAAACTATTAACACAAGTAAAAGTGACAAAACAAAAGTAAGCTGTAAATAATTATAGTGATTCTACATTACTGAGTGCTGCTACGTCACAGTTATTTGTAGTCATAAACAAAAAGTACTTAGTAATACTTCATAATAGTACTAGGTAGGAGTGTACTTTTAACTGTAAATTGTAATAATAATAATTTCCAATGATTCTGCATGAGGAGTGTTGGCGTAGTGAATGAGATGGAAACATTATGCCTGTTTTATGAAACTGAATAATATTAATAGAAACCAGTAATTTAGGAAAAGAAGAACATAATGCAAAAGCACAAACTCTTTTGCTGTTTTACAAAAGGTTTAATAGGTCTTAAATGTGAAATACTAATTTTAGATCCTGTGTTTTTGTTCTTTCTCTCGTTTACACAGAAAAAATATCTAATGTCAGTCTTATTGGTCCAGAAGAATTATTAATTGAGGGCGACTCAATTGCTAACATCACCTCTGAGGGAACTGGCAACATCACCTCTGTGGAGTGGATGAAAGATAACAGTCCTCTGTCTCCTAGCAACCGCATCATCTTCTCACCTGATAGCAGATCAGTGTCCATCAGTCCAGTGCAGAGATCAGACAGTGGGGAATATCAATGTACTTATAGAAACCCTGTCAGCTCTGAGACGGCAAAACTCAGCCTTAACATCAACTGTGAGTGTTAAACATTTAAACATCAAGATTATATGATCTCAAACCTGATGAAATATAGACATACTTCAGTGCTTTGTGTTTGTTCTAGATGGACCAGACGATGTTTCTATTAAGGGTCCGGAAGTGGTGGATTTAGGGGTTCGAGTGTCTCTGTCTTGCTCTGCAAATTCTGAACCTTCTGCCTCATTCAGCTGGAGGTTTAATGGAACAGACACCAGTGTGACCACAGACACTTTCACCATAGAAGAGACTGACTTCACACACAGTGGAGATTACGACTGCACTGTCTGGAATAGTGTCACAAAGAGAAACGACTCACAGAGACATGCTTTACTAGTTAAAGGTAAAAAGATAAAACTAACCTGAAATGTGTTGTCACTTTTTGATAACCAATTCTTTGATCTTAAATGACCTATTAAGGTATGTTATATTTTCAAAAATGTATGTTTAAAAAATAGTAATAGGTACTTTTATGACATTTTGTATTGCTTTAGATTACTTTGGATAAAATTATTTGCATAAAAATCTGCTACATAAAATAAATAAAATACACCCAATAGGAAGACAGACATTTCATATACCTTCATAATGCATGATTAATTTTTTGTTTCGTTTTTTTATTAAAATTTTGGTACAGGTGCATTACAGTAAGTAGCCTATTGTGTGCAGTACATGATCTGTTGTTTATCTTTATCTTAGTAGGTGGTGATGGAGGAGAAGGAGGAGGAGGAGGAGGAGGAGGACTGACAACCGGAGCGATAGTTGGGATTGTCATTGGAGTTTTAGTGGCAGTTGCAGGCATTTGTGGTCTTATTGTCTATTTAACAAAAACCAAGAAAATGTGAGTAAAAAAATCTGTTTCTGAATCATGTGCAATTACATTGACTTTCCCTAAAATATGTCAATGTCTATGTAGGTCTGGTTGTACTGGGATGCTGCTAGTGGGTGCTAAGCACCCACAATTAAATGTAAGAGCACCCTCAGTTAAAACTATTATAATGGCATATTGACAAAACAGATTTGGCTGACTGTATTCGGTACCCATAGTGATATGTGGCTGCTTTCAAATGCTGATGTTCTATATGAAGAGTTCCAATGCAAAAACCTCTAAGTCCATCTGACATATTTTCTTTTAAATTAGCATTTTTTATCAGGCTCCTATGTTTAAGGTTTAGTAATTTCACTTTAATGTCAATGAAAAGGTTATTAGTCAGTTATTGAAATGCCTTATTTTCACAAATGTCACTTAAGTCAATTCATTTGTATTTAACAAATGTATCTGTCTTTTGCTGCAAAACCATCAAAGTCCATGTGTGCTTTTTTTATTGCAAAAACCCCTAAGTCCACCTCTTTGGACAACAAGACATAGTAAACAGTTGCAAAATCACTAAAGATGCAACTGTAAATATTGCAAATGATGAAAGCAGATTTCAAAATGTAACAATGTTCTTTTCTATTCTATATTTATATATTTTTTTTAATTACGTGTACTGCGTTAGACTAAACTGGGAATGGTCACAGGACTTGCATATTGTTGCCGTTTTGTTAGTTTATTTGCTTCTATTGCTCTCCTCATTTGCAAGTCGCTTTGGATAAAAGCGTCTGCTAAATTATTAAATGTTAATGTAAATGTAAACTAAAGAAACTGATCCACACTGTAGGGAGAGCTGTGATGCATGTGACTGCCGTGTCCTTTTCTGTCAGAGTTACAGCAGCAAACTGACTGAATACTGTTGTTTACATGCTTCTCGCGAAATCCTGTCATTGCCACTCTAACAATGGAAAAAATGTGATAAAAACTTGCAGCTTGTCATTTGAAAGCCAGCTCATACGCACACTGTCATTCATCTTGAAATCATATGATTCGATTCACGTCTTCTGATTGGTTTCTTTGAACAGAGGATTTTGCTGAGAAAGGGAAGTGGTGTTTAGCGATTTCTGACAACGAACCGGTATTTTGAATAGGCTGTGGCTTGGATTTAGCAGATTTGAAGTGAAAGTATTAGATGAACGTATACTACTGTATGTGCGGAGAGCATTTCCTCACTATCATTTTTTCATTTTTGATGAAAGTGGCATTTAGTGGCTTTTGCATCTGAACTCTTCATATATATGTTTGCACTGTGAAGAAGGTTTTGCAACCTTGAGGATTGTAGCAAATCACAGACCTGTCTGTTGAGTACATAAATGCAATGTCCAATCAGAGATGCTAAAATTAGTGGCTGTTTCTCAGTTCTAAGTATGCAAAAAACAGCTTTGCCTTCTCATGGAGACCAGTCTTGCCAGGCTATTTTGAAAGAACAAACTCAGAAGGACACAAGGACACAGAATGCATATTTGTGAGAACTGAGAAGTGCTGTGATATTGTTGCTCAACATACCATAACAGCATATTACAAGTTGCAGGAAAGCGCTGCCCAATGCACAAAAAATAACACATAACATCACAGATGTCATAACCTATTAAAACATTGCTTGAATGAGAAGAGAAGTTTAAAGCTTTCAGGCTTCTATATGTTGTCCGCCTGCAATGACTTCTGGTATTTCTAGTTGCAGTTGCAGACTTAATATCAAGAACACAGCCGGGTACTTTCATGCGTTATTTGTAGTTAATTTACACAACAACAGCGTTTTGGGGTCCTGAAAACACAAACTTGGGTTTCAAAGTGAACGTTTTTTAAAACTATACCGTTATCGTCTCTCTGTAAACTACAAAAATGTGAATTTGTAAAAACGATGGTATCATGCGCATGCATATTACATGTTCAGTCTAAAGGTGCGTAGTGTTTCTTTACAAAGTGACATTGCCAACTACTGGCCTGGCAGCACCATACAGCATTTTTAATAATTTTCGCAAATCCGTGTGAACAGGGATCATTTTGACAATGTTGTCCTCTGTATTTGAAAAACACAAAAGAAAAACCTTTCCATTTTTTAGCACACCGTTGTTGTGTAAATGTACCCTAAGTTCTAATTGTCTGTATATGCCTGTTTTCGAGTCATTTATCAGTTGTCATGGTTTCAGATTAGTCCACACCTGTTCCCTGTTTTGTTGATGATCTTTCTTCTTTAGGCCCTGAGTTCTCCTCTGTTCATTGTCTCTTATTGAAATCACGTTAGTTGTGTATGCTATCACTCTTTGTGTTTATTAAAAGTGTCTATTTCTCGTTGGTTCTGCGTCACGCATCTTCCTTGGGATTTAACTACCAGGCAACCCGTGACAGTGGTAAAATAAAAATGTATATTACAATATAAACTATTTATTATTATAACTATTATTTTCAAAGAGTTCAACATGTAAATAGTAAAGGAAGTGAGCTCCAATCGCTTTTGCTCTGGTACTGAAATTCCTACTGAGAATCCTGTAATTGTACTGTTATAGTTACTGACTACTGAAATATTGGTATTGGTATTGTGACTAGTATTGTGAATAATAAAATACTAATTTGTTATACATAGTCAGTAATATATGCCCTCATAATATATATTTTTTTAATGCTGTTGTATAATTATTTGTAAAAGTGCTAACTTTTAAACTTTTAAACTAAATCTCTCACTGAACATCAAAATTTTTGTTATGGTGGTACTTTGAAGCTGTTTCACTAATTTCAGAAGCACCCTTTGTGATTTAATTCTGAAACCGGGCCTGTATTTATCTGATAATAAAACGATTTCAGCAAAACAACTGTAATAAGCTGCTTATTTGTGAGACAAAATGTAGTACAGATAAACAACTAGTTTACTAAATGTGTTTGTCTTTACACTACAGCCCAAATCTAACCCTTCACATAAATGGACGGGCAAGTGGAGGTATGTTTGTTATTTATTCCTAATTTCAACTTAATTCAAGTAAGTTCTGATTGAAGCAACACTACTGACTATTTATAGCAAGATTGACCAAGAAACTGTCCCTCCCATAACAGATTTCAAATTATCTATTCATATTACAGATGATTCAGAACATATTTCTCTCAGTATCAAACTTATTGAATGTTTTCTTTCTTTAAGCAGCAGCAGCACAAAGCAGACACGAGCCTGTGAGTGACTTTCAATTTTTGTTTTCTCATCACAACCATTTTACATTTTATTCTCTAAATACCTGATTTAAAACTGTAAGTCTGATGTGAAATGACACATTACAAACACTTAAAGGTGCTTTTCAGTGGTAGTAACTGATATTCAGTTGTTCTGCCTCTTCTGTCTCTTGACTCTTTTATCTCAGAGGTAATTAAAGAGTTTGTGGCTTTTATAGCAGGAGGGATGTGTGTATTTTTGAAGTCAGTTCAAAGGGACTTTAAGCTTTCAGAAATGACTGCAGTGAGCTATGGATATTGGCATATATTCAGTCATTTTGATTATCATGATAATTACCACTGTTTAATAGTAACAAATCTTTTTCACCATTTAAATATCAGCAACAATAAAAAAAAATTATCAGGTTTTTACCTAATTTGACATCATCATTGTGTATGACATTGTAATTTAACAAAACCAATTGACTATTTGTAGGAATTGAACTATGCAGACATCAGCCATTTTCAGAAGGCTGGTGGAGAGAGAGTGATTCTGGGGAATGCAAGTGAGTCTAGTACAGAGTATGCAGAAGTAAAATCTGGAGCCAAGTCAAAGGCTCCTCCACCTCCCTATGGAAGTCAGGTGAGCAGTTTCATGTAATAAATGTAGCCTATCCCATAGTAGAACACCATATGTGTACTTTAGCTGCAATAAAACTGTAATGCATCATAAACAAGTGCTATTTATTCTGTCCTGCAGCCATGCAGTAAAACAATAAGGAAATCATTTGGTTGCTTTATTTTATCATATGCTTGTGTAACATCTCCTTTCAGGTATCAGACCAACCTTTGCGCAGGTGAGGAAGTGAAGACACTGAAATCTACTGCTCTGAGTCTTCCACATATTGCACATTTACCACATTTTGTTTTATTTCTTTAATTTAGCTTTATTTTGCTGAATGTTGTTGTGTAAGTGAAATGTAACATTTTTATTATAGTTTTGAATGCAAGATGACCTGTCAGGCTGTGTAATTGTTCTATTTTCATAATTATGATAGGGGAGACACGGGAGGGCGGAAACACTTTTTGCTTTAACATTTATTGGTCAGGGCTATTTATCTTAAATTTTGATACAATGTTCCCAGATTTATCTGATAGAAATTCATGTTGAAATTTACAACTTGTTTTGAAATCTCTCTATTGTGAAAAATAATGTCATACAAAATTACATTTCAACATACCATCTACAGGAGTGAGTTGTAACAGTATACTTGGGGTGGGTTACAACGTTATAGAGAAAACATGGATAACTGTTTAAATTTTTGCACATGCATTTATTTATTTTCATTAAAATGAACTGAAATAAATTATATAAAACATGGGCTTTCAAATATCAGCTTATACAATGTCTTATTTTGTTACAACCCTTCCCAGCTCAGAGATGACAGTTCCAGTTAAACAAGAAGCTGCGGATTCAGATGAAACATGTTCTGTCTATTAACATACATAAACCTTATAGCAAATCAAATTATGAAGTGAAGTATTGATTTTTCTATCTCAAATTTATCTTCATATTTTTACACAGATACCTATTACTTCTACTGTCACCTCAATAGGATGGTGGCCATGTATGATTTCATCCCTGTACGTAATTTGGTTGAACTGACCTTATTACAACTCATCCCTTGTTACAACCATCCACGGTCTCCCACAGCATGCCTTTATAGCATATGACTGAACATCATATCAAATATCCACTTTTTGCGTCATATTTGTGTCATAATCCAGTGCCTTTTAATTATAAATTGTGATTCACACTTGATAATGTTACAGATCATTCAAATTGAAACAGTGACGAATGTTCAGAGAAGAGGACTGTGTTCTGCTAACGTGTAGATTATTATTCGTCTTATCTAAACAGTCCATACACATTCTTCCTTAAATGTTTTATATTTATAGGCTAATGTTTAGCTATCACACCAAACAGTTTCTCAGAAACCATCAGATACATCCTCATTCTTTCTTTCCTGCACTGGGAAAATAAAATAACTGTGATAGTGGGTAATTAAAAACAGAGGTTCCATGACTAAATTCACCTTTAGACCTGAACACAACGTCACACAGGGAAAAGAAATGAGGAGGCAACATTTTATTATTGTCATAAACAGTATAAGCGTTGGTTAAAAAAAAAAATATATGGCTGTTATTTCCATGGCAGTTTTATTGATTGCCTAACTTGTTCATTATCTTTACCAAAGAATGTGATATAACTACTGTTTTGTTATTTATAATTTATGTAAACTTCAATGACATTTGACAGGAATTTAATTTGCTTAAAATAAAGAGTTAATTTCTTGCTCATTCTACCTTTTGGTTCTAGTTTGCAGCTCTTTTGTATATTTATAAGGTCATATACTTTATTTTCCCGTCATGGTGTGATAATAGAAACGCAACTGATAAGGATTTATCAAGACAGATGTAATGAGTTAAACTTTAACTTTTATTGTGTGTTTTATGTTGACGAGTGACCTAAAAAGTATCATGGATGGATTCTGAACAATGTATAAGGTATATATTGTATGCCTTATTCATGCATAATGTTTTCTCAGTAATACACTTAAGTAAAAACTTTTTTTTACATGAGTCTTTTTCTCATGTCATACTCAAAAAGAAATGGCAAGATATATTATAAAGGTATTACATATTGTGAAAGTTCTTCTAATTCTTTAATATCAGTTAAAATGACATGCATGTGCACTGGCTTGACATTTGTTTCTTCCTCTTTTCCCCCGTGAGAAATATGTAAAAGCATTTCCATTATTACCTGTAACTCTGAACTGTGATGAAATGACAGAACTCTTTATTTCTAAATTCATTGCTAGCTTTTACAGAAGTTAAATGTTCTGTGTAACTGTTCTTAATACGAAACATACAGTAAATACAGATGAACAACTCTGTAGTTATTTTATTATATGGTGGTTATTACCATGTTCCTGTAAAACAAACTGTCTTTGATAAGGTACTGTTTTACAGCCTGCTTGATAATTATCCTTGGTCATTATATAACAGTCCCCTTAAAGTGTGGACAATGGGTACACAAATACTAGTTGTTTTGACATACAATTTTAGCATAAATGCCTTTTGATCGTTATGAAACTTTAGAAATAACTGCATGCAGTCAAGTTACTTTCCGATGAAATTTCTGAACTTAGTGATGAAATTGTGGCCACAAGCAAAACATGCTTCACTAAAAGTCTTTTCCTGGATCAACATCTTGTGACACCTAGATTTTCATTGCTTTGAATCAGAGAGTAGATTGGCTTGCAGGTCTCCACACTGTAATAGTTCAGAGCTGCAGACCTACAAGGACAAATTAACCACTGCTGCCACCTGTTGTTTATGAAGTGAGAAATACCACAACAACATTTTCTGTTTACCCAATGTTACCCTATTGATCATTGGGCTAAATACCAGCCATATTAATGTAAAAAACAAAAAGTAGCTTGTCTGTGTGTGATCTGGTGTCATCATCAGTTTTGCATTTAGAGGCCATTTTTGGAGGACTCAGTATACAACTGTTTAACTTACTGGATCGAAACAACTTTCATAACTATCATGTGTCAATCCAATCCTATTTTTCCCCACAGGATAGGCTATAGGAGCCCCCGCTGCCCAGGGGGCCCCACAAAATCCATCAGTTATACTATATAGGCCCCTGTTGTATGAATACTTCTAATATTTATATTAGTTGTAGGCCTATGCCTGAGATTTAAATGAAAACCACAAAAACATGCAATTAAATATTTTTTCCAAATATCTGCTTCCCTTACCTCCTTAAAAATGGTTTAGTTCAATCTAAAGTATTTATTAATTGTTCAGTCACTAGCCGCGTTTCCATTACCCTTCAAATTGCGCAAATTTAAATTGCGAATTGAAAATACGCCCAATGTAAACACGTCCCCAAAAACTCCCATTTATCGCAAAAATAAATTTTCTACTCGCAGGAGGAGTTTTTTCAGGCAACTCGAAAAATAAATATTTCGCAAAACTGCAATGGAAACAGTTTTTGCGCATTTACAGGTCACCTGACGTAGATGTTTGGTATGTTTGGACAGAATACGAGACAGAGTTATTTATTAAATTCATAAAAGACAAAAGAATTACAGGAATACTGGATTCTAAACCTCAAAGAAATGCCACATTTAAGATATGCCATTTTTATTCGAAGCAGATATAACACCCAGAATATGTGCCGCTCTCAAATAAGGGGTGAACGTGATTTCAAGTACCACATGTTCCTGGATCAACTTTCCAATTAACCAATCAGATTTGAGGGACAAGTTTACAGTTTATGTCAAGTTTAGGCTTAGAACCAAGGTGAAGTACTTAAACATCAGTGTCATTCACCTATCATTACCCTCTGATTTTAGGGAAAAGTTATGGGTAGGGTTAGGTTTAGGGGTAGGGATTGGGTAAGGACTACGTTTTGAGACAGGAATGTTGATCCAGGATCAACAAAATATGTTGATCCAGGACCATGTCTTACTTGCCAAAATCACGGTGACCCAAATAAGGGTCTTGCCATAATGCTTGGATAACACATACGTCTCCTTTTAATAATAATGGCCAGGGCGGTGGCTGGGATATACATAAACCTACCAATGTCCGTTGCCATGATTTTTGGAATGACTTATCGTGAGAGGAAAAAAAAAAAAGTTTTAGTCACGTAACATCGGTTAATGGAAACGCCGTCATTTCGCCTTCGTTTTTTGTCGACATTTAGAAAAACTCGCAAAAGTTTTGCGCAAATCTGTAATGGAAACGCGCCTGACAAACATCAGATGGACCCAATAAAATTGTCCCACAAAAGTCCCACCCCAGCTCGTGAACAGAACCAGAGTTGAGGCGGCAGCTACCTGAATTTAACGATGAACTTAATGGAAGAGCAGGAGACTGACTGACTGAAAAATGTCGGGGAAAAGAAAACGACTCGGTTACTAACGTAACCTCGGTTCCCTGAGAGGAGGGAACGAGTATTGCGTAAGTAGCTTACGCTATGGGAAAACTCCTTTTCTCGAGAATATTGAAGTCTTTATGTAAAACGCATTGCAGCTGCACAGCTGACAGCAATGAACGAAGGAACTCGGTCATTGGCTGTGCTGCGGCAACTTGCTTGAACCAATGACGGGGCGACTCTGAATGCGCAACCAATGAGCGCGCTTCGCGCCTGCGCGCGTCAGAGCCCGCCAAGATGGGCGTGGCCAAGCTATATATTGGGCGCCCCGTCATGAGAGTTCTTTAGGTTAAAACGACTGAAGCGAACTAACCAAGCACAAGCACAAGCACGGCAGCTTACGCAATACTCGTTCCCTCCTCTCAGGGAACCGAGGTTACGTTAGTAACCGAGTCGTTCCCTTTCGAGAGGTCTCTCCTATTGCGTAAGTAGCTTACGCTATGGGAACACCATGCAAAACGCCGTGCGTGCTGAACTTCGCCTTATGATAGCCAGAGGCAGGTGCCTGAGCTAAAAAGCAAAGTTATCATCCAACTAGCCGGCAGAGGCGAGCTTTATATGTGGGAAAAAATACAGAGCGGCTAGAAGGCGCTCAGGGTGACACAAGCACATACATAATCTAGATACGAACTCGCAGTTCAACTAGCATTATGCTGATAGCACATTGGAATGCAATGTCGGGACCTGTAGGTTGTAGAATCTGATAAATGTGGACGGTGAGGCCCAGCCTGCCGCCGCACAAATATCCTCGATCGGTATCCCGCTCGACCATGCCCAGGAAGAAGCCACACTCCTGGTGGAGTGTGCTTTGACTCCCCAGGGGCATTAAAGTCCCTTAGCTTCATAAGCCAGAGCTATAGCTTCGACTATCCAGTGAGAGATTCTCTGCTTTGAAACGGCGGAACCTTTCGTACGGCCGCCAAAGCATACAAACAGTTGTTCTGTCTGTCTGAATAGGGCAGAACGCTCCAAATACACTCTGAGAGCCCTAACGGGGCAGAGTAGATTAGCGTCGTGTTCGTCTGCTGAAGACGAAAGCGCAGTTAGGGAGATAACCTGTGCTCTGAAGGGAGTGGTGAGCACTTTAGGAATATACCCATGTTTCGGTCTAAGGACGACCCTGCAGTCGTTAGGTCCGAATTCTAGGCAGGCAGCGCTTGTTGAAAGCGCGTGCAGGTCGCCCACTCTCTTGACCGAGGCGAGTGCCAGCAAGAGCGCCGTCTTGAGCGAGAGCTGTTTAAGGTGCACGGTTCGGAGTGGTTCGAACGGGGGCCCTTTAAGAGCGTCTAGGACTGTAGCTAGGTCCCAGATCGGCACTGAGGGGGGGCGTGAAGGGTTCATCCTCCTGGCGCCCCTTAGGAAACGAATAATTAGGTCGTTTCTTCCCAATGGACGTTCCATTACAAGGTCGTGTGACGCTGTGATGGCAGCCACATATACTTTGAGCGTGGAGGGGGTGCGGCCCGCCTCCAGAAGCCCTTGTAGGAAAACGAGTACACTCGTAATCTCGCATGTTACAGGGTTCAGGCCCTTGGTATTACACCAGTCACCGAACACTTTCCATTTCTGGGCATATAAGCGTCTCGTGGAGGGCGCCCGCGCCTCAGCGATGGTTTTTAGTGCTCCGCTCGCGAGGTTCCTGGGAACCCGTTGAGGGGCCATGCATGAAGGGCCCACAGATCGGGGCGGGGATGAAATATCATCCCGCTGGCCTGACTGAGGAGGTCTGGCCTCAGTGGAATCGGCCGTGGTGCAGATTGCATTTGCATCAGATCTGGAAACCATGTTTGGTTCTTCCAGAGTGGGGCTATCAGCAGCACTGCGTTTCCCTCCTCTCTGACCCGACTGATGACCTGTGGCAGCATCGCGATCGGGGGAAAGGCATATAAGGGGCGGCTCGGCCAGCTCTGGGCGAGCGCGTCCGTGCTTTTCGTGAAGAAAAGAGAGCAGTGCGCGTTCTCCTTGGAGGCGAAGAGGTCGATCTCCGCTTTGCCAAAGGTTTTCCATAACCACTGAATCGTCAGAGGGTTGAGAGCCCATTCTCCTGGGAGAATCTTGTCTCTGGATAACATGTCTGCCCCCTGGTTCAGGGCGCCTGGCACATGCGCTGCTCTCAGCGAGCGCAAGTTGTGCTGGGACCATAAAATGAGTCTCCTGGCCATTGAATGCATGGAGCTCGACCTGAGTCCACCCTGGCGATTTATGTACGACACTACCGTCATGTTGTCCGTTCGGACCAGGACGTGTTCGTTTTTTAGATGTGGGAGCAGGGCTCTGAGAGCAAAAGCGACCGCTTTCATTTCCAGACAGTTTATGTGTAGGCGCTTCTCCGGGTTTGACCAAAAGCCGGAGACAGGCCTGCCCTCGTAAAGGGCCCCCCAACCTATTTTGGAGGCATCTGTCGTTATCATCTTTCTCCTTGTGTTCACACCCAGACTCACGCCTGACTGGTACCAGTCGGTGGCTTTCCAGTGCGTCAGGGCTTTTATACAGCCGTGGTTCGCTCTGATTAAAAAGTGGCCCGAACGCCACGCGTGAGTAGGGACGCGGCTCTTGAGCCAGCGTTGGAGAGGGCGCATATGCAACAATCCTAGCTGGAGTACGGCCGAAGCTGAGGCCATGAGACCGAGCATCCTCTGAAACCGTTTGACGGGGGCGCGCGCGCCCGCTCTGAATGATGTTGCAAGGCGCCGGATGGTGAGCGCGCGCTCCGATGAGAGACGCGCTGTCATTTGCATCGAGTCTAGAACTATTCCCAGGAAAGAAATTCTCTGGCTGGGAGATAGTATGCTTTTTGCAAAATTGATTCTTAGACCCAGGCATTCTAAATGGCTGATAATCCAAGATCTGTGTGTTATTAGCTGACTCTCTGATTGTGCTAGAACCAGCCAATCGTGGAGATAATTCAGTATTCGCACTCCCCTTTGTCTTAGGGGGGAAAGTGCTGCATCCATACATTTCGTGAATGTACGGGGAGCCAGGGACAGGCCGAACGGGAGTACTGTGTACTGGTATGACTGTCCCTCGAAAGCGAATCTCAGAAACGGCCTGTGATGAGGCGCTATTGGAATGTGAAAGTAAGCATCTTTCAGATCCACTGAGAGAAACCAATCTCCTGGGCGCACTTGCGCGAGGATATGCTTGGTTGTTAACATTCTGAACGAGCGAATCATTAGTGCTTTGTTCAGGTGTCTGAGATCTAGGATGGGGCGGAGACCGCCATCCTTTTTCGGGACGAGAAAATAGCGGCTGTAAAAACCTGTCCCGCTCAGAGAGGGGGAAACAGTTTCCACAGCGCCCTTTTCTATTAGTTTGCGCACCTCGGTGCGTAGAACATGTGAACACTCTTTTCTCACTTTCGTCTCGACCACAGTCGTAAAACGTGGTGGCCTGCGAGCGAACTGGAGCGAGTATCCGTGCTTTACTATATTTAATACCCATTTCGGCATATCTGGAATCTTTTCCCATGCCGCTGCGTGTACAGATATGGGCTGAATACAGGCTAGGGGCGGGCCGCTGTGACGTAGGGACCCGGCTAGCGAATCGCCTGAGCTCATAGCTCTCAGAGGCGCGGGCGCGCGCTGAGCAGCTGAGTGAATGGGCGCGTGTGTGATTACAACAGTGCGCGCTGTGTTTGTAAAACTCGCAGCCTGAGCTGAGGTTTTGTTTGATACTGTAAGGGCAGTGTTTATAAGTGGGGGTGCATAAACAGTGGTAGGCACACGCGTCACTTTTATAATGTTTCCCGCTTTTACTGGGGATGAATTTATAACTGTGTGAACAGTGCTTGTGTGTAGTGGTGCGTACATGACCGTAGGCACGTGATCTACATTCATGGGAAGCGCAGCCTGAGCTGGGAATGAATTTGGCACTGTTTTGACAGTATCTGGGAATGCACACTTTGTGGACATGTGAACCCTTAGTGATGCAGGCAGAAAAAGACTCTTTTTGTGTTTTCTGTGCGTCGCCGTAAAAACGGCGTTTGTTTGCAGGTGAGCGAGCTCTGTGACTGGCCCATTGACTGCTGTATGGACATATCCAGCCGCCTGTAAGGGGACTGGGTAATGTTTGAGCTTTTGCGGAGAGAGTGGTCCGGCTTTTGCGAGACACGTACTCTCTCTTCTCATTTCTGTGGCTAGGACGGCTTTCGAGGCTCAGGGTTCAGCACAATCTTGGGCCGAGGACCCCGTCGCTCAGGAGGCGGCTTGCGGTTGTGAGAGCGCGAGCGGCGTCGAGCGTCAGCCTGAGGCGCGGGCTGAGAGGCGGTGGGGGCTGTTCTAGCCCGCTGCGGCTGCGGCGGTCTCTGTCTGCTCTGCGATGAGCTGGAGCGCTTTGGCAGGAAATGACGCATAGCTTGTGAAGCGTTCTGGGCCTCAGTGAAGCGTTCGGCGAAACCTTTAACCGCCGGTCCAAACAGCCCGCTGGTGGAGATAGGCGCATCGAGAAATGGCGCCTTATCCGCGTCCTTCATTTCAGTCAGAGTCAGCCACAGATGGCGCTCGAGAACAGTCAAATTAGCCATAGCACGGCCGATGGACTGGGCGGTGGCCTTCGTGGCTCGCAGAGCTATATCAGTCGCGCTGCGTAAGTCCCTGAAGGCTTCGGGTTCGGGGCCAGACTCGTCCATAGAGCGGAGAAGCTTGGCTTGGAACACTTGAAGTACCGCCATTGAGTGAAGCGCTGATGCAGCTTGGCCGGCGGCGGCGTAGGCGCGACCGGCGAGAGCAGAGGTAGTGCGGCAGGGTTTCGAGGGGTGGGAAGCTTTGGCTTTCCATCCGGAGGTGGAGGGCGGGCAGAGATGATTGGCCACGGCCTCCTCGAGGGGCGGCGTTCCCTCGTAGCCTCTTTCCTTCGCGCCGTCCACTGAGGAGAGCGAAGAAGAAAAAGAAGGCTTTAGGCGCGCAGAGTGGGGGGCTTTCCACGACTTGGTGAGTTCGTCGTGAACTTCCGGGAAGAAGGGAGAAGGCCTTTGCCGAGGGGCCTGCTGGCGCCCCTGCAGAAACCACTCATCCAGTCGGCTCCGGGTTGGCTCTTCGGGAGAAGACCAATCGAGTCCGAGGTCTTCCACGGCCTTAGAGAGGACACGGATAATCTCAGTATCCATAGTGGAGCCCCCGCTCGTGCTAGCTAGCGTCGACGGGGCGGGGTCGAGAGTGGAGCCCGGCCAGTCGTCCGATGCAGCGTCGATGGACAAGCTGTCGTCCATTCCCCCGTCGTCCTCGGACGCGCCGAAAGTCACAAGGCCCACCGCTCTGCCAGAGGGGTGTGGGTCCGGCTGGGTGAACTGAACCGGCGGTGGGGAAGGCAAGAGCGGCGGTGAAGCACGCGGAGACTGGCTCGGCGTGACGTCACTGAGCTCAGGTTCAGGAAGCCTCTGTGAGCGGCGCTTTTTCTTAGTGCGCGGCTCAAACAGAGGGGTGGCGATGGGCTCGCTCACGGCGAAAGCGGCGAGGCGAGCCCGTAGTGCGGAGAGACCCAGGTCATCACATTCCGGGCATCCGCCCTTGGTCAATGCAGCTTCTGCGTGGTCACGGCCCAGGCAGCGAGCGCAGATGATGTGACGATCCCCGTCCGGGAGAAGGTCTCTGCACGACGCGCAGGAAGGCATTTGAAACAACGCCTTAATGGAAATTTGCTCTTTCACAAATGTCGCGGGGCGGACAGATGTAAAATACTTGCGTATATGGCGCGCCGGATGGCTCAGTAGGAGGTGCTTGAAGGCGGCTGAAGGTGCCGACGTCCTCGTAGCAATCCCGCTGGTATGCTTTTCCACGGCGGCGAAGGCTTCCAATAATCCGGAGGATCCAGCGAAGAAGGTGTTCGCTGAAGGAGATTAAATCTAAAGAACTCTCATGACGGGGCGCCCAATATATAGCTTGGCCACGCCCATCTTGGCGGGCTCTGACGCGCGCAGGCGCGAAGCGCGCTCATTGGTCGCGCATTCAGAGTCGCCCCGTCATTGGTTCAAGCAAGTTGCCGCAGCACAGCCAATGACCGAGTTCCTTCGTTCATTGCTGTCAGCTGTGCAGCTGCAATGCGTTTTACATAAAGACTTCAATATTCTCGAGAAAAGGAGTTTTCCCATAGCGTAAGCTACTTACGCAATAGGAGAGACCTCTCGAAAGGGAACATAAATCAGGGTACTAGAAACGCCATGGAAAGAAGGAGAGGGAGGCCAGGAGAGTTGTTGTATTCCAGTCGATCAAGACGTTCTTAAAGACAGGTTGTAGCTATTGTTATTTCGCTGGGAATAAGAAAATACCGTCTTCAGGTGGGCAAACATTTTAGACCAGAAGCCACATCAAGTTTTGCTAACCAATTGAAGGGCCGCATACTAAATCCATGATACAATAACTTTTATTTACACTGGAGGTAGCTATGCATGAATTATTTATTTTAAAAAATGCAATAATTTAGAATAATAAGACACTGTAGGGCTGATCAAATTAAATAATTTACACTGAAAACTTACAATTGCATTAAATAATGTAATGAGATTGTTTTAAATATACAAATAAGAAACGTTGGAAAGAATGATACTTTTAAACATAACACTAAACCGCCAGTAAGTGGAGGCAGGTGACCGTCTTAATGAGCAAGGCATTAATTAGTTCGTTCAAACGACTGATTCGTTCAAGAATGTTTATGGACCTGTCCCAAATGGCGCACTTCATGTGGACTTTCGGTCTCGTGGACCTAAATTGCGTGTGCTCGCTGAGTCTACGAGTCCGTAGGCCGTCCTATTCATCATTTTAACGCTCTGAACCCTGCTGAAAAATCCAGCTAAAACCAGCCTAAGATGGTCAGGCTGGTTTTGGCTGGTCTCCCAGCCTGGTCATAGTTGGTTTATCAGGCTGGTTTTAGAGGGGTTTTGAACACTTTTTTAGCTGGTCTTAGCTGGTCTTAGCTGGCCAGGCTGGTCTTAGCTGGTCAGCCTGGCTGGTCTTAGCTGGTCAGCCTGGCTGGTCTTAGCTGGTCAGGCTGGTTTTAGCTGGTCAGCCTGGCTGGTCTTAGCTGGCCAGGCTGGTATTAGCTGGTCAGGCTGGTCTTAGCTGGTCAGCCTGGCTGGTCTTAGCTGGTTAGGCTGGTTTTAGCTGGTCAGCCTGGCTAGTCTTAGCTGGTCAGTGTTGGTCTTAGCTGGTCAGGCTGGTCTTAGCTGCCCAGCCTGGCTGGTCTTAGCTGGTCAGGCTGGTCTTAGCTGGTAAGTGTTGGTCTTAGCTGGTCTTAGCGGGTCAGGCTGGTCAGTGTTAGTCTTAGCTGGTCAGGCTGGTCTTAGCTGGTCAGTGTTGGTCTTAGCTGGTCAGTGTTGGTCTTAGCTGGTCAGGCTGGCTGACTATGTCTTCTCTATTTTTCCTGCCACTGGTTGTTGTGACAAACAAAGTAAACAATTCCAAATACACTTTAAATAATCTTCAGGAGCACAGGCAACCATTCAAACAAATTGTTTTTTTATTTGATATTGCAGCCCCTTAAAACAAACCAGTGATATGGTAACAGTTATGTACAAAATTATTAATTGAAATGATTAAAATGATTAAAACTAAAAACTGACTTAACTGTAAAGGCACAGCAAAATCAGTGTGAATTATATAAACTCTGAGCAGAGTGTTAAATGAACACTGAAGCAGTGTTTAAGTTAATGAGATAATTTTGTGATTAATTGAGTGATGATTGAGTATTATTGAAGACACCTGATGGTAACAAGCAGAATCACTGAAGGAGAACCCCCCCAGAATTTTAAGTCACCATCATGGTGAACAGTGTGTTTTAATTGGTCTCTTGGCCCTTAAATCATTAACTTTAGATTTTGTTATGCTGTTGTCAATCCATGAGTCAATCCATGAGTTATAACAGCCAGATGAACAAAGAAAAAAGATGATCTGATGGTATTACTTTACTAGTATTAATGTTTTTGAAAGAAATCTCTTCTGCTCATCAATGCTGTATTTATTTGATCAAAAATACAGAAAAAACTGTAATATTGTGAAATATAATTACAATTTAAAATAATGGTTTTCTTTTTTAATATACTTTAAAATATAATTTAATCCTGTGATGCAAAGCTGAATTTTCAGCATCATTAATCCAGTCTTCAGTGTCACATGATATATTATAAACAGGAATTAATTACACTTTACTATATATTCACATAGAAAACAGCTGTTTTACATTATAATAATATTTCACAATATTACTGTTTTTTTGTCAAATAAATGCTAGCTTGATGAGCAGAAGAGACTTCTTTCAAAAAATATTAAAAATAGCAATGTTTCCAAACTTTTGACCGGTACTGTATATTAATTTTATACAAAATAAATTATAGTTAATAAGATTGATGTGGTTTGGCATTGATAATTTGTGCTTGAAAAAACATAATCAGAATATCGACTCAAATTATGTATTATATTGAGTATTATTGAAGCAAAACAGAGTAGATGTCAAGTCTTCGAGAAAATGTTTTAGGAGTTGCAAACATGTAGTTTTTTTCCTTTCTCTCTCACAGACACAACACATCAGTTAAACCTTTTTAAATTCTTCATTGCAGGTGCACAAATCCTATTATACAAATGACCAAACTCACAGGGTCATATTTTTGTTGAGAACAGTACAATTTTGGCCAATCATGCACATTTCTTTGTGTATAATTTTGTGAATCATCTATACTGTTTGGCTATTCTCATGTGGTCACACTTCACTCTTCATTCCATTGACTTCCGTTCATTTACATGTGAATGTGGGAGATTGGAAATGCTAGCTCTCGCAAAAAGTTTCATATTTTACTGCATTCCAGTTCAAGTCTGGTGAACTCTGACCTGCGAATTTGCTCTACATGATAACGTGTGACCAGTAGAAGATCAATACATGAAGGTGTGACCTCTTGGCTAACTTAAAAGAATGATATTTTTGTTGTAAAGTCATATGCTCAAACCCCTTGTGTGATCGCAGATTAAATGTGAGCATATACATTTCTTAATTTGTGATTTGTAAAATAGTATTTGTGCACCTCCAATGAAGAATTTGAAAAGCTGTAACGTCTGTGTTTGTGAGAGAGAAAAAAGTTTGAAACTTCTATTATAAAAAAAAAATTAAAAAAAATTCTCTCGGTGACTTTAAATTTACTGATGTGTGATTTTACACCTACAGACTCCACTGCCACAGGTGCTCAGTTTTGATCGAATAATACCCTCACAGAACATGGTAGTAATCAGCCATCTATGCAAAAGCAGAGATCGTGTGGTGTACAGGTACATCTGTCTAGGCCAACATCTGATGCCTTCCGCTGGGATCCCAGAAAACCTGCATGTGGGGGGGTTTGCACACCTGGCATCCCCCTCGAAACGGTTCTCATTCTCGCTTGAATATGTTTTACACTATAAAATCTGGTGAAATATAATACTTAACATATAACTTTGTTATAGCTACTTAATAAATATATTTGCTTCTTCTTGGACTACTAAAAGTGTTCCTGCAACGGGAGTATTCTCGGGCTAGAGCGCAGAACAGCGGAGTGTGTATGGACAGAAGTGCATGCCTGAGCTTCTATTTTGGGCTAAGCTGCGTTACTTTGACATTGTTGAAAATAGAATAATAGAAGCAAAATGTATTATCCTATTTACCACTTATTATCAATCTAAATTAATCTACTGCGAAATATAGGAGAAATTTCGTTCCCTTTCGAGAGGTTTCTCCTATTGCGTAAGTAGCTTACGCTATGGGAAAACTCCTTTTCTCGAGAATATTGAAGTCTATGTAAAACGCATTGCAGCTGCACAGCTGACAGCAATGAGCGAAGGAAGCTCGGTCATTGGCTGTGCTGCGGCAACTTGCTCGAACCAATGACGGGGCGACTCTGAATGCGCGACCAATGAGCGCGCTTCGCGCCCGCGCGCATCAGGGCCCGCCAAGATGGCCGTGGCCAAGAGCTATATATTGGGAGCCCCGTCATGAGAGTTCTTTAGATTTAATATCCTTCAGCGAACACCTTCTTCGCTGGATCCTCCGGATTATTGAAAGCCTTCGCCGCCGTGGAAAAGCATACCAGCGGGATTGCTATGAGGACGTCGGCACCTTCAGCCGCCTTCGAACGCCATCCTACTGAGCCATCCGGCGTGCCACACACGCAAGTATTTACATCTGTTCGCCCCACGACATTTGTAAAAGAGCAATTTTCTCAGGCGTTGTTCCAAATGCCTTCCTGCGCGTCGTGCAGAGACCTTCTCCCGGACGGGGATCGTCACATCATCTGAGCTCGCTGCCTGGGCCGGGACCACGCAGAAGCTGCTTTGACCAAGGGCGGATGCCCGGAATGTGACGACCTGGGTCTCTCCATACTGCGGGCTCGCTTCGCCGCTTTCGCCGCGAGCGAGCCCATCGCCGCCACCCCTCTGTTTGAGCCGTGTGTTAAGAAAAAGCGCCGCTCACAGAGGCTTCCTGAACCTGAGCTCAGTGACGTCACGCCGAGCCAGTCTCCGCGTGCTTCACCGCCGCTCTTGCCTTCCCCACCGCCGGTTCAGTTCACTCAGCCGGACCCACACCCCTCTAGTAGAGCGGTGGGCCTTGTGACTTTCGCGCGTCCGAGGACGACGGGGGAGTGGATGACAGCTTGTCCATCGACGCTGCATCTGACGACTGGCCGGGCTCCACTTTCGACCCCGCCCCGTCGACGCTAGCACGAGTGGGGGCTCCACCATGGATACGGAGATTATCCGCGTCCTCTCGAAGGCCGTGGAGGACCTCGGGCTCGATTGGTCTTCTCCCGAAGAACCAACCCGAAGCCGACTGGATGAGTGGTTTCTGCAGGGGCGCCAGCAGGCCCCTCGGCAAAGGCCTTCTCCCTTCTTCCCGGAAGTTCATGACGAACTCACCAAGTCATGGAAAGCCCCCCACTCTGCGCGTCTGAAGCCTTCTTTTTCTTCGTCGCTCTCCTCTGTGGACGGCGCGAAGGAAAGAGGCTACGAGGGAACGCCGCCCCTCGAGGAAGCCGTGGCCAATCATCTCTGCCCGCCCTCCACCACCGGATGGAAAGCCAAAGCTTCCCACCCCTCGAAGCCCTTCCGTACTACTTCTGCTCTCGCCGGTCGCGCCGCCGCCGGCCAAGCTGCATCAGCGCTTCACTCAATGGCGGTACTTCAAGTGTTCCAAGCCAAGCTTCTCCGCTCTATGGACGAGTCTGGCCCCGAACCCGAAGCCTTTAAGGACCTACGCAGCACAACTGATATAGCTCTGCGAGCCACGAAAGCCACCGCCCAGTCTATTGGCCGCGCCATGGCTAATTTGACTGTTCTCGAGCGACATCTGTGGCTGACTCTGACGGAGATGAAGGACGCGGATAAGGCGCCGTTTCTCGACGCGCCTATCTCCACCAGCGGGCTGTTTGGACCGGCGGTTAAAGGTTTCGCCAAACGCTTCACTGAGGCCCAGAACGCTTCACAAGCTATGCGCCATTTCCTGCCCAAGCGCTTCCAGCTCATCGCAGAGCAGACAGAGACCGCCACAGCCGCAGCGGGCCAGAGCAGCTCCCACCGCCTCTCAGCCCGCGCCTCAGGCTGACGCTCGACGCCGCTCGCGCTCCCACAACCGCAAGCCGCCTCCTGAGCGACGGGGTCCTCGGCCCAAGATTGTGCTGAACCCTGAGTCTCGAAAGCCTTCCTAGCCACAGGAATGAGAAGAGAGAGTGCGTGTCTCGCAAAAGCCGGACCACTCTCTCTGCAAAATCTCAAACATTACCCAGTCCCCTTACAGGCGGCTGGAAATGTCCATACAGCAGTCAATGGGCCAGTCACAGAGCTCGCTCACCTGCAAACAAACGCCGTTTTTACGGCGATGCACAGAAAACACAAAAAGAGTCTATTTCTGCCTGTGTCACTAAGGGTTCATATGTCCACAAAGTGTGCATTCCCAGATACTGTCAAAACAGTGCCAAATTCATTCCCAGCTCAGGCTGCGTGCCCCATGAATGTAGATCACGTGCCTATGGTCATGTACGCACCACTACACACAAGCACTGTTCACACAGTAATGAATTTATCCCCAGTAAAAGCGGGAAACATTATAAAAGTGACGCGTGTGCCTACCACTGTTTATGCACCCCCACTTATAAACACTGTCCTTACAGTGTCAAACACAACCCCAGCTCAGGCTGCGAGTTTTACAGACATAGCGCGCGCTGTTGTAATCACACACGCGCCCATTCACTCAGCTGCTCAGCGCGCGCCCGCGCCTCTGAGAGCTACGAGCTCAGGCGATTCTCTGGCCGGGTCCCTACGTCACAGCGGCCCGCCCCTAGCCTGTATTCAGCCCATATCTGTACACGCAGCGGCATGGAAAACATCCCAGATATGCCGAAATGGGTGTTGAATATAGTAAAGCACGGGTACTCGCTCCAGTTCGCTCGCAGACCACCACGTTTTACGACTGTGGTCGAGACGAAAGTGAGAAAAGAGTGTTCACATGTTCTACGCACCGAGGTGCGCAAACTAATAGAAAAGGGCGCTGTGGAAACTGTTCCCCCTCTATGAGCGAGGCAGGTTTTTACAGCCGCTATTTTCTCGTCCCGAAAAAGGATGGCGGTCTCCGCCCCATCCTAGATCTCAGACACCTGAAGAAAGCACTAATGATTCGCTCGTTCAGAATGTTAACAACCAAGCATATCCTCGCGCAAGTACGGCCAGGAGATTGGTTTCTCTCAGTGGATCTGAAAGATGCTTACTTTCACATTCCAATAGCGCCTCATCACAGGCCGTTTCTGAGATTCGCTTTCGAGGGACAGTCTTACCAGTACACAGTACTTCCGTTCGGCCTGTCCCTGGCTCCCCGTACATTCACGAAATGTATGGATGCAGCACTTTCCCCCTTGAGGCAAAGGGGAGTGCGAATACTGAATTATCTCGACGATTGGCTGGTCCTAGCACAATCAGAGAGTCAGTTAATAACACACAGATCTTGGATTATCAGCCATTTAGAATGCCTGGGTCTAAGAATCAATTTTGCAAAAAGCATACTATCTCCCAGCCAGAGGATTTCTTTCCTGGGAATAGTTCTAGACTCGATGCAAATGACAGCTCGTCTCTCATCAGAGCGTGCGCTCACCATCCGGCGCCTTGCAACATCATTCAGGGCGGGCGCGCGCCCCCGTCAAGCGGTTTCAGAGGATGCTCGGTCTCATGGCCTCAGCATCGGCCGTACTCCAGCTAGGATTGTTGCATATGCGCCCTCTCCAATGCTGGCTCAAGAGCCGCGTCCCTACTCACGCGTGGCGTTCGGGCCACTTTTTAATCAGAGCGAACCACGGCTGTATAAAAGCTCTGACGCACTGGAAAGCCGCCGACTGGTACCAGTCAGGCGTGAGTCTGGGTGTGAACACAAGGAGAAAGATGATCACGACAGATGCCTCCAAAATAGGTTGGGGGACCCTTTACGAGGGCAGGCCTGTCTCCGGCTTTTGGTCAAACCCGGAGAAGCGCCTACACATAAACTGTCTGGAGATGAAAGCGGTCGCTTTGGCTCTCAGAGCCCTGCTTCCACATCTAAAAAACGAACACGTCCTGGTCCGAACGGACAACATGACGGTAGTGTCGTACATAAATCGCCAGGGTGGACTCAGGTCGAGCTCCATGCATTCAATGGCCAGGAGACTCATTTTACGGTCCCAGCACAACTTGCGCTCGCTGAGAGCAGCGCATGTGCCAGGCGCCCTGAACCAGGGGGCAGACATGCTATCCAGAGACAAGATTCTCCCAGGAGAATGGGCTCTCAACCCGCTGACGATTCAGTGGTTATGGAAATCCTTTGGCAAAGCGGAGATCGACCTCTTCGCCTCCAAGGAGAACGCGCACTGCTCTCTTTTCTTCACGAAAAGCACGGACACGCTCGCCCAGAGCTGGCCGAGCCGCCCCTTATATGCCTTTCCCCCGATCGCGATGCTGCCACAGGTCATCAGTCGGGTCAGAGAGGAGAAAAACGCAGTGCTTCTGATAGCCCCACTCTGGAAGAACCAAACATGGTTTCCAGATCTGATGCAAATGCAATCTGCACCACGGCCGATTCCACTGAGACCAGACCTCCTCAGTCAGGCCAACGGGATGATATTTCATCCCCGCCCCGATCTGTGGGCCCTTCATGCATGGCCCCTCAACGGGTTCCCAGGAACCTCACGAGTGGAGCACTAAATACCATCGCTGAGGCGCGGGCGCCCTCCACGAGACGCTTATATGCCCAGAAATGGAAAGTGTTCAGTGACTGGTGTAATGCCAAGGGCCTGAACCCTGAAACATGCGAGATTACGAACGTACCCGCTTTTCTACAAGGGCTTCTGGAGGCGGGCCGCACCCCCTCCACGCTCAAAGTATATGTGGCTGCCATCACAGCGTCACACGACCTTGTAATGGAACGTCCATTGGGAAGAAACGACCTAATTATTCGTTTCCTAAGGGGCGCTAGGAGGATGAACCCTTCACGCCCCCCCTCAGTGCCGAACTGGGACCTAGCTACTGTCCTAGATGCTCTGAAAGGGCCCCTGTTCGAACCACTCCGAACCGTGCACCTTAAACAGCTCTCGCTCAAGACTGCGCTCTTGCTGGCACTAGCCTCGGTCAAGAGAGTGGGCGACCTGCACGCGCTTTCGACAAGCGCTGCCTGCCTAGAATTCGGACCTAACGACTGCAGGGTCGTCCTTAGGCCAAAACATGGGTATATTCCTAAAGTGCTCACCACTCCCTTCAGAGCACAGGTTATCTCCCTAACTGCGCTATCGTCTCCAGCAGACGAACACGACGTTAATCTACTCTGCCCCGTTAGGGCTCTAAGAGTGTATTTGGAGCGTTCTGCCCTATTCAGACAGACAGAACAGCTGTTTGTATGCTTTGGCGGCCGTACGAAAGGTTCCGCCGTTTCAAAGCAGAGAATCTCTCACTGGATAGTTGAGGCTATAGCGTTGGCTTATGAAGCTAAGGGACTTCAATGCCCCTGGGGAGTCAAAGCACACTCCACCAGGAGTGTGGCTTCTTCCTGGGCATGGTCGAGCGGGATACCGATCGAGGATATTTGTGCGGCGGCAGGCTGGGCCTCACCGTCCACATTTATCACGTTCTACAACCTACAGGTCCCGACATTGCATTCCAATGCACTATCAGCATGATGCTAGTTGAACTACGAGTTCGTATCTAGATTATGTATGTGCTTGTGTCACACTGAGCGCCTTCTAGCCGCTCTGTATTTTTTCCCACATATGAAGCTCGCCTCTGCCGGCTAGTTGGATGATAACTTTGCTTTTCAGCTCAGGCACCTGCCTCTGGCTATCATAAGGCGAAGTTCAGCACGCACGGCGTTTTGCATGGTGTTCCCATAGCGTAAGCTACTTACGCAATAGGAGAGACCTCTCGAAAGGGAACGACTCGGTTACTAACGTAACCTCGGTTCCCTGAGAGGAGGGAACGAGTATTGCGTAAGCTGGCGTGCTTGTGCTTGGTTAGTTCGCTTCAGTCGTTTTAACCTAAAGAACTCTCATGACGGGGCGCCCAATATATAGCTCTTGGCCACGCCCATCTTGGCGGGCTCTGACGCGCGCGGGCGCGAAGCGCGCTCATTGGTCGCGCATTCAGAGTCGCCCCGTCATTGGTTCGAGCAAGTTGCCGCAGCACAGCCAATGACCGAGCTGCCTTCGCTCATTGCTGTCAGCTGTGCAGCTGCAATGCGTTTTACATAAAGACTTCAATATTGTCAGAAAAGGAGTTTTCCCATAGCGTAAGCTACTTACGCAATACTCGTTCCCTCCTCTCAGGGAACCGAGGTTACGTTAGTAACCTAGTCGTTTTTCTATATTTAAATTTCGTTTTTATTGATTTAAATTTCGTTTTTATTTTTTATTTAAATTTCGTTTTTATTTATTAAAATTTCGTTTTTAATTATTTAAATCTACCCTACTTTGTCAGTGAGAAAAATATTATAAGCGTACCTTATTCAAAATATCGCTTAAGTTAACAGACCTGTGTGTGTGTGTGTGTTTTATATCACTAGAGCAGTGTCCGTTCTCGGAGCATATAAGCTCTGCTGGCGTGAGGCGCGCCGCTTCCCTCTCGCGCTGTTCTGTAGTTTATTAAAAGTTTATTCATCCTGGCAAGTAGGGGTGGGGGTGGTGGTTGGGGGGGGGGGGGACTGTTCAGTTTTGTTGACCTTTGGGTCTTACATGCGCTTCAAGAAACACACGCACATTATACACACACGCACTTTTGCACACACACACACACAAGGTCTCTCGCTCTCTCCCTCTCTGTCGTGCGCGCCCAACACGGTTTGGAGCTCGCGAGTTCTCGATTCCGGGAGATTTGAACTAATATGCGGGCATCAGGGAGCTGCTATCAATATGCGGGAGACTCCCGGAACTTCTGAGAGACTTGGGATTTCTGAGACATATAGAGATTCCGAAGCTTCGAATATTCAATGTTCATTACTACCGAAGCTTCGAAGCTCAAAAAATGGTATTCGGACCAGCCCTAATCTGCATAGAAAATTATAAACAAATTACAAGCATAGATAAATACATTAGAAGAAAAATATTGAAATAAGCAGTGCATTATGTATTTCAGGAAAATCGAAGTCATCAGGTACATAAACTGAATTATCGAATGTAAAATAAGTCTTCACTGTAAAAATGAAATATAACTATTAATTCATTTAATTTATCTTTGTTAAAGCTACAGGTCATTTTCTCTTTTGTTTGATCACCATTGGCGACACAAACAGTTGCGGGTACATTAGGCTGTCCCTTTAAGACGAATGCACAGACCTAATATATGACACGCATTAGTGTGCAGTCTTCTTTCTGTTTAAAACACACATAACCGACTGTGTTAACGAGGAACCTCGCCGAGATGGGCATTTGACTTCATTTTGCATGCATGTACCCGTTTATGCTCAAAAGAAAGAGAAAGAGAACTGAATTGGGCATTGGGCATGATATTGCCCAAAATAAATTATTTCAATTCACCCCTCTGAATATTCCTTTAATATGGCATTTTGTGAGAAGTCCAGAGAACTAAGATTAACAGTTAATGGCACATATAAAATGCCCATGCATTTACAAACCTCATTTGGATAAATACAATGGTAGAAAACTTGAATCAATCACATAGGAAAGCCTGTCAGTGATGTGCTGTAAAGTAAAAGGAAAGACACAGATAACAGTAAAACTATTTAATAGTTGAGTCATATAATACAGACATTAATTATATATTTTTTAAAGATCTTGTAAATAACTTTGCTTAATATCAACAATATTATTAGTAGTATATAAATGCTAGAAAATTTTCATCATGAGCTGTTGGCATGTAAATGAACATAATGAGAATAGAGAGTGAAAAAAAAAACAGCTCTAAACTTTTCAATCAAGTACCAGCTCCTATTGTAAAGTTATAGTACACACTACACAGGATACACACATGAGAGGTACAGCCTCTCCCTACTCTTTCAAAATTACAAACAACCAGCCTGAAAAACACGTGGAATGAAGAACCGATAACGTCCAAGCTTATCGATACTGCTGTCTTCCTTAATTTGGCCCCAGGGCCTGAAGAATCACAAGGCCAAACGCTAGGGATTATATCTCATCTGGTGACAAGAGCATAGCCATAACTTTAAGAACTCTAATGATATCTTTACCCCCTGATATTGCATTGGGGATATAAATTCAAACATTTTAAAGGCTAAGAGTATGAGCCACGAGTAAGCTGGCCAGATATCTGTGAAAAATAACTTGCGTGCCTAAAGTTGTCGACCCCCTGACCAACATTCAGCATTTAAAAGTAAAAAGAATTTCAGTATTTATCAGTAAAACATACATACAAATAAATAAATACCATTGAGTTGGACAGTATGGTGTCCGTCTCATTGGCCAACATAATTCAAGACAGACCTAGAGAAATAAAATAAAATATACCAATGACCATGATATTATCATAACAGTTAAATTAATTATTATTATAACTATGACCATTATATTTGTCACTAATTATTTAGCTGATTATCTAGCCTACAGGCTTCTCAAGGACAATCTCACTGAAAAAACCTGGGGTTAATGATTTCTAAAATGTGAGACTTCTTTCAAAAGCATAAATCTTACAGACCCCAAACTTTTGAACAGTAGTGCAATGTATGTTTGAGGTTTTGCTTACTAATCATATGGTTCATAGTCGTGGAGATTGTCTTGGACAGGGGGTGCAGCAGGCCATCAGCATGATGATCTAGGAACATGCAATTTGTCACAGAGCCAACATTGTTAAATAGGATTTACAATAGAACATAGGGTTTATTACAAGGAACCAAGCTAGGCAGAGGTGAAATGCAGAAAAGAGAAAGAATATATATATATATATATATATATATATATATATATATAATCTTAAGATAATAGATTTTGTGAAATAAATGCATATGAAATTATTATGATGATTAAACAATAATTCACCCTTTATTGTAGAGGGTTTTTTTTCTGTCGCTCCTGAAATCAATTTTTTTTTTATCAATATTTGTAAGTGACGTCATTGATTAACAGTACAGTGCATTCTATTAGGCTAAATAAATTAGCTTACTTCCAATCACCCATTAACAAATTACCAGCAAAACAAAACTATCAAAAACAAACTGTTATCTACACAAAGATGTGGTTAAAACCCCAAACTTATATAAACAAGAGCTCCAGTCTGTAGAGTTAGCCTTAACTTACCTCTTCTGAAAACGGTTGAGATGCTAACTGACTTCTTCGAAGACACAAAACCATTTCTATAAAGTAAATATTCAACAGAAGCATATCAGTTACACTTAAGAAAGGTGTTAGGAACGTTTGTATGTATTATTTGTGTGATTTTTTTTTTACTAAACTTACCTGAAAGCAGTGAAAACAACAGCGAGAGACGGGAGTTTTGCTAGAGGGGGTGTCAGGGTGTGGGGGGAATGTAAATGTAGGTGTGCCACAGTGCAGATGTTTTGGTGTAGTGCTGCTGTGTTTCTGTCTAACTGTCAGTTGTTCTCCCCTAACTGCAGTCTTCAATGACACAATCAGTTTTATGTTGTGTAATTTGTGAATGGAACTTAAAGTAAAATAAACCTGTATCAGATTATGTGTATCATGTGTTATGTGTCTTAAGATATTGTACAGCTTATCTAGTTTTGCGATTACATATGACATTAAATTGGTCATTGTATAGAGACATTGTTTCACTTGTAATTTGTGAACAAGTCTATTCACAACTGAAACACTTATTAAAAATAAAAAAGCTGACTATACTTGGTCAGACAACTATGGTGAATGTGTTTGTTCAAACGATATTTGAATCTGAATCGAGTTCGGGCATGCTACAGATTTATGCTATAATTTTTTTTAATACTTAATTTATTATAATTTAATTTAATAATTTTAATATCAATTTGTTTAATACTGTTCAGATATACTGTTGTATTAACAACTAATAATTTAGGCTGTACCATCTAGCCAGCCTAACTATGATGCTAAAACCTTATCTGTATATGGACTATGAAATCTGATTAATTTGTAATTAGGTAAGATGTTCATCAGCTTGGCCAGGCTGGGAGGCCAGCTTGACCATCTAAGCCAGGCTGGGAGACCAGCTGACCACCAACTTGACCAGGCTGGAAGACCAGCTTGACCAGCTAAACCAGGCTGGGAGACCAACTAAAACCAGCTTCTTCCAGCTTAAACCAGCTAAGACCAGCCAACCAGCCTAGGCTGGTTTTAGCTGGATTTTTCAGCAAGTGTGCTCAGCAGCGCCCGCTTTGTACCCTTGAAGCGGTCTTCCGCGAAGCATGGATGCAGGGTCCACACACTTTAACTACCCAGGAATCCTTGAGAAAGGCCAATCAGACAATGGATGGGAGGAGATTTCGCTCACGCATAATTTTGAACATGGCTGAGAAGAAAATATTTCATTATGTCATTAAATAAAGCAATTGAAAAATACTTCACTGGTTATCTGAAATGACACGCAAACACTTCAGTAGGTAGTGGTAGTAAAAAAAAACTAAAAAAAGAAAAACAGATCTGCTCGGTCTTTAATGGTGCGCATTATCAAAATTTTTGTATATGCGCTCAACAAGCATGCCTCCTGCGAACATACAACAAAATCACACCACTCGAAACCTGTTTGGAGGATCTGACCTTGCACTTGCCAGTAATAGGCTACTTGTGCTGCCTCCTAAGCTGCAAAGAACCATCTGACATTTTGAGGTAGGGACAGTCAACATAACCCACTGTGCAATGTGACGTAAGAGTGACGTCTTTTCTATGTAATTTTTGGACGTCCAATTTCGTTCCACTGAAGGGGTTGTTTTGTAACGCCAGGCGACGTCTTTATTCGACGTCTTTTGCACGTCTAATATTGACGTCGGTGGGACTAAATGTGGTCGTTTCTGGACGTCTTTTCAACATCAAATTTAGTATCTTCTATAACTTCTATAACTGTAGTCCCATGTTTCAAAAGGGTAGAGGACGTTTTGTTTTTAAAAGATGTTTTCTGTACCATGTATTTACATTTGGCAGACACTTTTATCCACAGTGACTTACATTAGACATTTACATTCCTGCTTTCTCTGGGAATCAAACCCAAGATCTAGGCGTTGCACTAGGTGGCCATTACACAAGTGCTAACGCTCTACTGTTTGAGCTACAGCATTACACAAGAAAACTATCTTAAATAATTATAAATAATCTGTATTCATATGTATTAATCATGTTGATAACAACAATGTTGATATTTGTAAATAAAAAAAATATTGCATATCAATCATGTAAATTTCCTGCACCTCTTATAGACGTCCAAATGAGGTCCAAAAAAATGACCCAGTTCAACGGTCAAATGTTGAACGTCAACATGACGTCCAAGTTGGGTCATGGTTGGACGTCCAAATAGTGGACCTAGTGTGGACATCGAATAGATGTCCAGAACTGGTCATGGACCGACGGACCCGATATAGACATGATCTGCACGTCTATCCGACGTCCAGTGTTTAGTGGGAACTCTGGATGTTGAGGCATTTTATTTCCAGCAGGCCAAATGGTGGGTTGTCAGAAGGATCGAAAACTACTCCATCGGGAGAGCATCCCAGCCATTGAGCATAGGGTGTATAACGAACCTGCAGGGTGAATAAATCACATTTTTTAAGCTGCAGTACTCTGTCACGGCAACTATAGCTCCATATTGATTCCTCTCCTCATGTCCTTCATCATGACAGTCCCCCTCAAAATTCTGTGTGCTATATTTTCAGCAGATGTATGACAGCGAACATGGCATGCCTCGTGAATGCGTGTAGATGTGATGTAACTCGCAAATATAACGAATAAAATCTCAATTCGTGTGGCTTTTCATTTTTCCTCATGGATCTACGACAGACTGCCCTCACGCTGACCTCTCCTGTCACCTTGTTTTTCATTGACACTGTTAGGGAGGAGAATGATGAACATAAATTTGAAACTGGGTTACACTCGTTCTTACAGTGTGCTGCTCTGTCTGTTTTAACCCTCAGGTTGTGTTCAAAACCATAACATTTACGAGTCCGTAGGCCGTCCTGTTGTGATGTGATGTTCAAATAATCGGCCTATACAAAATAACTTATAAATCACTTGTTATGCTATATTATCACCCAATATTGGATTCAAACTTTTTGTCAACTTGTTCTCTTTCAATTAGGATGGGTTTTATATTTTTATTTGCATCTGATTGATCGTAGGCCTCATTTATCTGAGATAAGCATCTCATTTTTTGAGTTAAAAAAAGCATTATTTTTGAATCATTTTGGAAATATTACCCTAAATAAAATATGAAAAACAAATTGCACTGTTGATCACACTAATCTTTAATGTTTCACCAGGAAGTTTGTTTTGAAATGCTTTTATTTAGTAAAAAATGGCACACACACACACACACACACACACACACACACACACACACACACACACAAAGCTTATAAATGTATTCATCCGAGTGTGGTGTATTACTGTTTTCTTGATGTAATAAAATACATCATCAGCCGGAAGGTCAGGTGCATAATGCAATGCGCTTGTCATTTTTTTTAAACTCTTTACAATAGTGTAAAAAGCATGGTAAAAAGACAGGGATTTTGACCACGTAATCATTCGGTCGATTGTGGTGCGAACCGATAATGAAAAGTGACAGTAGAAAACCCCGCAGGTTGTAGACCAGAGGGGGGCAAACTACGACCCGCCGAACACTTTCATCTGGCATGCGAGGGAGTTTTCAAATATATTACACGACTAACGGTTTTGGTTCAGAATTACTAATTTGATGCAATACAAGCGAAGGCCACTAGATGGCAGTATAGCACGCAGTAGCCTACAGTTAAGGGGGTCCCACACCGGACGAGAAGCGCAGCGCCACGTCTTTAAAATTCGAACACATCATTCACATTTAATAATATATTAACAGTTCCATATTTATTAAAAAATAAGACAATAAATTAATCTTAAATTAATCAATAAATTATCTTGTCAATTTCTAAATGTATACTTTTTAATTTATGAATTATAACAGACTGATGGGAAAAAAACATTATTTTGTTGTTTTTTAAAAAAAATTGGTTTTATTATTATTTAACAATTTAAATAATTTAAATTTTATTAATTTAACAATTTCTTGCTTTTTTCAGTTTTTATTAGTTGAAATTTTTATATAAACATTTAACTTTTAAAATAAAGGTTTTATAACAACATCACCATCTTCTGTTATATGTGGTCCTTCATGCTCATCTATTGTAGTACAGTATATGATATTGGTGGAGGGTGGTGGGGGCCCACATTAATATTTTTTCAGTGAGTCCTGAATCCTCTATAGCTACGGCCCTGGTCTCTCCTACGATACAGATAAATAGAATCAACAGATGCCTTTGTCTAAGGTGATGTCTTGCGATATAAATGCAAACGTAACTAGACAAATATTTCCGGACAATGTTGTGCATTACAGCATTAAAGGTAAGGCTGGTCCAACCTAGCTAAAAAAAAAAAAAAAAAAAAAAAAAAAAACAGGCTTTGGTAATATTTGTTCTTTGATCTCTTATTGAACATAGAATTGTCCCTCTTTGGATATCATTTTACTGACTTTGTGGTTCCCACACAATAAGGGTGCAGCATCCATACTATTTATTCCTACTGGTTATCTGTGAGAAGGTTTAGGCTACAGATTCATTTATTTATTAGAAACCGGCTTTGAAGACTTTAAAAGAATAGTTCACCCAAAAATTTAAATACTGTCATCATAACTTTATCATCATGTCGTTTAAAATGTAAACGACTGCCTAATTCTGTATGACTGCCTAATTTTCACTGTCTATATTTTTATTATCATGCAAATATATCAGTCACTTATGTCAATATTTGTAGCTGAATCTCCGATTCTCATTTTAACCGTGGTTTACTGAAATGAAAACAAGAGAAAACGCAAGAACATAAATGAGCACATACTGTACAAGAGAAACTCAGATCTGTTTGCTCAAGGTGAGTAGCAGGAGGGGTTGCAGACAAAAGGAATTTTGAACAAAAGCACTGTGACACAGATATTTAAATAGATTCTTATTTTACATTGGAAACGGTAGCAGTTTGGGAACCGAAAACCAGTTCTTATTCCTTAAACACTTTTACAACTACTCTTTAAAAGAAAATATTTCATTCTTCAACAAAAAAATTCTACTACATAAACACAAATCTGTGGGGTTTATGCCTAAAACAAGAAAAATGGTTTAATGTACTGAATAATAAAGTGCCGATGCACGATTAGAGGTATCCACCTTATTCTGCTCTAAACAATGCGCGCCGCCATGACGACCACTCTGGTTGCCTACTTCCTGTTCGTAATGTATTAGCAGTGAGAGAATGAGTTCCGGCTCTACATGTGTTGTTGTTGGTTATTTTAACAATTCAAATAAGATGAAAAAAAAAAACTTTTTAGAAACTGGGTGCTTTGAGCATAAGATAAAAAGGAGAGAATGCCCATGTCCGGTTCGTATCAGCTACATTCAATGCCCGAGAGTAGACATTTTTGGTTAGCTGCGCTAAAACTGAAGCATCCAACGAAAAAGGTGTGTGTCTGTTTGCACCATTTTGTTGACAAACGCCTAATACGTTACCAGTAGAGATGGGCATTTCAAGCAAAAATAATATTCGAAGATCGCTGGGTATTATTCAATTATTATTCGAAAATCGCACCCCTCCATCACTTGCAGGCACACATGCATGTAGGCTATAGGCTACACATCAGAGCACGTGAGCAAAGCGGAGCGGTGTGACGCTTAAATAGAAGTAGGAAAAAAAACGAAAACATATGTTTTATATTTAAGTTTCACAATATAATGTTTTTATTTATTTCATCTATGTTGATTATATGAAAAGGAACCGCATGAGATGAGCTAGATAGGATCATAAGATGCCCAATATATCGGAAAACATTTGGAATGGCTCAGACATGATTTTGACCACTTATTAAGTTTTGTTTTGTAGAAAGTCTTTCTTTAAAGTGAATTTCGTTTAGTATAAATTATATCTTCATTTTAATCAATGTTTTATCAACAAATTGCCTGGAATAATAATTAAGAAGCAAATATAGTAGGCCTAGCCTAGATATACAGGACACGGAGGCGCGTGAACTCGAGCGCGTCTCATTAATCAACGAAAATCAGCTTACAAGTCACTTGCCTCACATACCTGAGAAGTATATCTATAGAAAGCTTGAAATGTCTACCTTTAAACAAAATAATTAAAAACGAACAGAAATGGGCTGCTCTCTGCTTATGTATAGGTTAATTCGTATGAAGTGTGCATTTCTCTCTATAGACGTGTTCACTACTGCGAAGATGGCGAGTCAGCATCATCAAATTTATCTTTGCAGTCCACACTTACAGAAAACACTAGTTTTTTAATAAACAATTCAAATGTTTCATGCATAAATTATTGAATTATTAAATTAATGATTCATTACTTTTGCCGGGTTTTTTTGTGGCAAGCTTATGCGTGCGTTGAAATGCAGAATACTAAAACGCTCATTATGGTTTAGCATTCTCTCCCATATAGTACATAACTTCCAACCCAACTTCAGTCGTGAACGGGCAGGGGCAGCCCTACTTATTTCACATATTTTCTAACCAGCACATCACTGCGGGCGTTCTGAGCGAGCGGCTTAATCTTCATAAAGCTTCGAACCGGAAAAGGACAACCGGCTTCCGGTTCAAACCCGCTATGAATCATGGGTAAATTCGCTAACCAGGAAAAAGGTGGATAAATAGAGGTGTTCTTTGGAGAGCATGGCCCGAGCAACAAGCTGTAGTACCCCATAAATGTACTTCTTTCTGAGATTGTGCTGCTAACATCTGAAGTAGTGTAAGATGGGGGAAGATGCCACCCTTAAGAACATTGTGCATGTACTTTTAAATTGTAATAGCCTATATTTAGATATAGCTACTGTAAGTTCATCACTACTGGTGTCATGCCCCCTGTCATGGACAAGTCTTTGGGCAGTCTTTGTCATTGGGCAAGTCTAAATCTTACACAAAGGTCTAATTTTAGCTTTTCACTTCAAAATAAAAACATAATTCTATTAATATAAACATTATTAATAGACATCACATTAATATAAACATTAATGTGTCCACAAATCCCTTTAAAAAACTTTTTGTATTCAAAGTAATACAATCTCATAGATCACTATGTTCCAGAGACAAAATTGATCAGTTAACCTTAAAATTGTTTTGACTGAATAAATGTTGATATTCAGAAGTTATAGCGTAGCCATTCATCATAAGTGATGACTGAATTGAGATTATTTGACTTCTATGGTCAAGAGAAAAAATGAAGGTCATCTTGCCCTGGGGAACACCTTACCCTGTCTTATACCTATAGGCTATGTTAAATATGTACTATAAACAAGCGATGTGCAGTATCTCCCCCTGGGGGTATATTTACATATAAATATGATTTGAAATAAATATGAGTTGTCTATTGATGGTATTTCCAAAGACATATTGACGATTAATAGGATCGCACTTATAGAGTAGTGTCCCCTCACATCAAGAGGGTCCCTGGTTCGAGTCCTAACTGAGCCAGAAGATCTTTCTGTGTGGAGTTTGCTCCACGTGTTCTCCTCGTGTTAATGTGGGTTTGCTCTGGTTTAACCCACAATCCAAAGACATGAAGGTTTGGAGAGGTGGAGACTGTAAAATGTCCTTAGATGTGAGTGAAGGTATGAATGTATGTCATTCCTGTGATGGACTGTCCATCTCTCCAGGGGTTTCCCTGCACACGTCCCGAGACGCTGGGATAGACTCCAGCTTCCCTGCCACTATAGGACAAGACAATGAATGGATATCTTACACCAGTACTTATGATTTGCATGTCCAATTTATGTGTTATTATCTTTGATTATTATTAGGCTCTGATCTGAGTAAATTTCATAAAAAGTTGTATTCTTATTAAAGTGTCTTATTAAGCCTTATTAAAGTTTTATTCTTATTAAACTTTATGAGAATCATTCTTGGGTGTGAACTTGAAAGTCAGCTGAAAAGCCTCTATCACGTTTAAATAATCGCAAAACAAACAGTGATTCATGATGTTTCACTATTTTTCTCCACACAAACTGAAGTCAGTCTGAAGTAATCTTTTAGAATGCAAACAAAATAAGTAATGTTAAACATAGCTTTTCAATGACATCAAACCTGTGTTCGATAAAATAAATAAAGATAAAAGTTGAATATATTATGAAAACATACAGTAAATACTCAGAACTTGAAACCAGGAGTGACGTTGGAAGGTGTGAATGAAAACAGCAAACCGTGTTAATATCAACTCTTAGTGTTGATAGTCCACAATTTTGAATAACCACAAATCTTTTCCTACCACACCAGGAAATATTTAAATACATATGGCTTGACCTTCGATTTGTGACTTGAATGTCAGCTGGGTACCAGCAGTCTGATTCCAGATTACAGTCAACCACAACAAACACCGTCACTCAAAGTGAATGTGTGTGATGATGACAAGGGGTGTAGCTTTTTGTCACATGCTTTCTCATTGGAGAACCTAGTCATTGATATAACAAGGTAAATATTGGCAGAATGAAAGTATAATGGTGATTGCTCCATCTGAAGTCTGTGGAAGAAGTAAAGTATTTTCTAGTTAGGATTTCTAAAATGGGACATCAATCCTTCTTCTTCCTCACCTTAATCTGTATTCCAGGTATTTATTCAATTGTATTTTCATTTTCAATTGAGTTCTAATTTCTTTTTTTTTTATGAACAACAATGCAGAAAGGAGATCATTTGTTACTGTAAATGTACCAGTTTTACAAAATGACCAAACATTGTGTTTGACAGAACAGTTAACTTTCAAACGTTTTTCAAATATTTTTGCAGCATTTATTAACCTTTGTTAAAGTTGGTGTTCATGTTTATGTTCGTGTTTGCTCACAGTGCATTAACTTTTATTACTTTCAATCTTAAATATATTAGTAAATGCTGAGCTTAACAAGAACTAACAACAAAACATACTTTGAATCCATTTATTAATCTTAGTTGATGTTTACTAAAGTAGTTAACTAATGTTAACAAATAAAACCTTATTGTAAGTGTGAAAGACTGTTATAATGTACAGTGGTGAATATTCGACTTTTCTCAGGTTCTTCTGACTGTAATTAATATTACAAGAAATATATATTTGTATATTTGAAGAAATACAGTAACATTATCACCAAAATGTCAGAATAAAGTTTTAGAATAAAATGGCCAGATTACACATAAACAGAAAATGAATTACATAAACAATAGCAATGCTTAATTAGAGGGTGATCCACATAATAATTACATATTAAATACATGCTGTTAATTAGTACACTAGTGCCTATGTGTCCTTTTTACTTTTACAAGCTAGAACATACTAAATATGAAAACTACAACTATGGAAACAAGCAACGAATATGCAAAGGCTACATGTAAATCAGTAGACTTATTTCCATTAGAATACAATGAGAGTTGAATATGTTCTTACTTTATATGAATGTTTTCTTACTTTATATGTTTACTTTAAATGATACTGACTGGCTCTCCTGCCTCTCCTAGGTCTTTGTGCAGTGACCCTGGTTCCATCACAAAACCCTGTGGCGGTCGGGAGCAATGTCACCATACGTTTGAGTGATCCCATCAACATTAATGTTGGGAGCTGGGTGTTTGGGACTGGTACATTGTTCATATGGTTTGCACAAGACATTTTCCCGGGTAGTAGCCACCAAGCTGGAATAGATTTAAACATCACTACATATCAGCTCACCTTATCGTCAGTAACTCTGAATAGCTCCGGCATGTATGTATTGGAGGCCTTGAGTCCAAGCAAGACCAGAGCAGAGATTGCATTAGATGTTCAGGGTAAGTTGAATAAAGACCCTCTTACCCTACACACTGTAAAAATAAGATATTCACAGAACTTGTATTCACTGAATATATGCTAAGACATTTTTATTGTATCAGCTGCCTACACTGTAAAAAAATAACTTGTTTTTAGGTAAGTTAAATGATATTTTTATCTTGAATAAAAACAAATAATTTAGATGTTACCACATAAAGCACATTTTTTCATTTGATCTAAATAAGAAGATTTCATGTATCCGATGTTTCTTAAATTCTATGCAAAAAAAAAAAAAAAAAAAATATATATATATATATATATATATATATATATATATATTTTATTGGCCTGATAATCTGTCCTCAGTTTTATAGACTGTTCCATCAATGTGACTACAGATCCGTTTAACATTCAAAACATCAGTTTAATGGACACTGACATTTTACATAAATATTCATGATGGAATAATATATAAAACCATTGTAAACCAAAACAACAGACAGAAAAAAGAAAATCCAATAAAAAACTACAATAGTCAAGTAAATATTTGGCTGTTTTACCAGAATTACTACATCTAATAATAATTTGCTACACACATTTTTATGAGGGTGTTTTCAAAACAAACATTTCTGCACACAGTTCAACTTACTTTTAGCTGCTTACGCACTTACAAACACTTACACTCCCTGCTAAAAATGATAACGCCTAATATTTGCCATGTGGTTACTTCATGCTGAATACAAAAAAAAAAAACAAAAAAAAAACTTGTTTATAACATTAGCCTATACAACATGAACCTGTAAGCTAAGATAACAGCATGATGTCTGACGACAGCAATGGTTTACTCTGCAATGAATAAGTCCTTATACTTATACGGTAAACTATGATTTTGTGGAGGGGATGCAGATAAAGGAATGGATTGATGATGGGAAAAGTTAAGGTCTACTATACACTGGGTAATAATAGGTAGCCTACACATGCTTTGAGCTTGCAGAAACTCTTGTACTAAACATTTTCTGTTAACTTGTAGAACCTGTCAGTAATGTTACTGCTGATGTAAGCAAGACAAACCTGGTGGAGTTTAACGACACCGTGACGTTCACATGCAACGCGAGCGGCACACCACTGAAGTTTTCATGGCAGAACGGCAGCTCTGCAGTGACAGCGGGAGGAAGAGTTCAGCTCAGCAACAATGGACAAAATCTCATCATCAGTGGTGTGACGCGGTACGACGAAGGTCCCTTCAAGTGTATTGTGGTAAACGACATCAGCAAGGGAGAGAGTATTCAAATGAATCTCACTATAAGCTGTGAGTATTTAACAGCACAAAGATTTCACTACATATTCCTTCAAAGGGCATAGATAGGGAGGGGCAGATCATAATAACATGTTTCAAAAGCTCAATCTGAATTGGTTTTATGTGTTTAGATGGGCCTAGTAACCTGAGAATCACAGCCTCGCCAGACAACATGACATTCACTTCTGGTTTGCCCATTTCTCTGTCATGCTCTGTTGAGTCCAAACCAACAGCTTCTCTCCACTGGATGTACAACGGCAAACCTCTGAATGTCAATAGTTCGAGTTATAATCTTACAGACACTACTGAGAACGGAACGGGACTGTACACCTGCGTTGCCCAAAATGAAGTCACGCTCAGATTTGCTGCAGTGACAAAAACTATTCGTATAGTTGGTGAGAACACTCTCGAAATATGGTTGTCTACATTTCTTATGCTTGATCTTGTGATCTTTTTATCACCAATACATTGTTCTTTGTTTATTTAGACCCAATATCAGCAGTGGCAGTGAATCCATCAGGCTCTCCAATAGAACACATGCCTTTTAATCTAAGCTGTAATGTTGTGGGGCCAGTGGACTCCATTCAGTGGATGAAGAACGACATGTACCTGTACGCCGACAATACGACCACTTTTTTCAATGGCAACTCAACCTTGAGCTTTAAAAATCTTGCTCTTAGCTATGACGGACTGTACCAGTGTGTCGCTAGTAATGCTGTCAGCAACATCCGCCAGGCCTACAACCTTGCGGTCAACTGTGAGTATGATCGATATTTCCAGAACATCTATGTTTCATATGAATACTGTATAGATTAAGATGGGGGTAAGATGTCTTCCCACCATAAATTTCTCTCTTGACCATAAATAAATGGTCATTAAATGTCATTGCAACACATTTATTAAATGGTTATGCTCTTATTAATCTGAGCTTTTCATCTGAACATCTTAACATTTTTTAGGTGAAATTCTAAAAACGTTTTAGTGTTAGATAATAGTGAGCTGTGAATTTATTTTATGTTGGATCTTGATTTATAGTTATTTATAAATAATTTATTTAGTTCCAACAAAATAATTTCACGAATTCAAACATCTTCATTATTTACATAACTTATAGGTTAATCGAGTTGAATCATTTGATTTGAATTCGTAGTATTTTAAAGCAACGCTGTATAATTTATATAATTATATATATTATAAAACCTATATTTCCGGTCCTTGATTCTGATTGGTTGAACCACGTTCAAAGCCGTTCTAAATTACTCTACAAACATAGCCTACACCTGTGACCATTACATCAGTATTACTGCACTGTTTTTTTTATGAATAAAATAAATATTTTTTATGGATTAACTATTTTATAAATGCAATAAGCCCAGTGAAGCCATAGTTTACAGTGAATTTATAACAGCTAAGGGGCGTTGTTAGGCACGGCTTCTTTGAGCTTATTGCTTTAATCTAGTTCATATGTATCTCTTTAGATGGTACATTAAAAAAAATAGAAATGTTTCTTGAGCAGCAAATCATCATATTAGAATGATTTCTGAAGGATCATGTGACACAGAAGACCGGAGTAATGCAAATTACAGAAATAATTCAATTAAAGTTTAATTGATTCATTTCAAGTAGATTGAATAAATTACAATTTTAAATATATTAAAATAAGAAACAGTTCTTTTAAATTGTAATATTTCAAAACATTACAGTTTTATTGTATTTTATTGTATTAAGAAACTATATTACCATTAAAAAATGGTAATATTCTAAACTTGATATTGTATGAATTCAAAGAATTGCTCAAATCTGTGTGTACTTCATTGTTAGTTATGTGTATTACAATGTTAAAAATAGTGCACCAGTATAACTTGAAACAGAAAGTTAACACAATTCATGTTTTTACTAGATGGCCCAATCAACACAACAGCTTCTGGTCCAAATGTAGCCAAAGTGGGATCCAACGTGACCTTCAGCTGTTCCTCTGTCTCTCGTCCTCAAAGTCAATACATCTGGTACCACAATAGTTCAAAAGTGGGAGATGGCCCAGTGTATGTGACTGCTGCTCTCTCACTAAACGATAGCGGACAGTACACATGCATGGCCTTCAATAACATCACAGGCAGCAGCAGAAACGCCTCAGTGCAGTTAACCTTAAAATGTAAGTTGTTAGGCCTTCAAATAATGTATCCTTTTTTAATACTTTATCAATTCTGTTGTTCAACAGGCAGGTAAGCACATCTGTTGAGTTCTTATCAACTTAACATTGCAATTAAAAGTAAGCATTTTCTATGAATGTGCAAGACTTCTGGTTCATTATCCGCTAAGTAAATAACTTGAAGAATAACAGTGCAGTAAACGGTAAAACTATTTGCCAGTGTGTTTATGATTATGATAATAAATAAAAATAATAAGATAACAAATACCAGTTCGCAGTATCAAGCAGCATTACAGACTGTACTTGTACAGCTAAAATAACTGGAAGCAGCTTCGCACATTCAAGTTACAAATCACCGCTACGCTCTTATTTTTTTTTTTAAATAAAGAAGGTGGATAGGGTAATAAGGAAAGGTCCAGAATTACTTAAAAGAGATAGTTCACCAAAAATGGAGAATTCTGCCATCATTTACTCTCATAGTCCAAACAGGTATGGCTTCCTTTCTTCTCTGCAACAATAAGAGAAGGTATTTTGAAGAATGTTTCAGCTGTTTTAGTCTGTATAATGAAAGTCAATGGAGTTCTAAACGACACTGGACCACATTGACTTTCAGTGTATCAACAAAAAACGTTGAGAATTACTTCAAAATATCTTGTATTGTGCTCTACAGAATAAAGAAATGCATACTGTACATGTTTGGAACAAAATGAGGATGAGTAAATTATGACATTTTTTGAGGGGTGAACTATCCATTTATATGTCATCTGTCTAAAATCTTTCTGTCTAAATTTTAGATCCAATCAGTGATGTTATTGTAAATGCGGGCAACCAGCAACCAATCTTCAACCAGTCATTCACACTAACCTGCACTGCCAGTGGAGATGTTGAGCACATTCAGTGGATGAAGGACGGCATGTTCCTGTATCCTGAAAATGGAATCACTTTCTCCAATAAAAATTCCACCTTGACATTCCAAAATCTCTCTCTCAATGATGGCGGACATTATCAGTGTGAAGCAAGTAACGCTGTCAGCAACTCGACCAGTAACGACTATGACCTGATAGTCAACTGTGAGTAACACAGATTTTGTAACATGTCCATTTGAATCATTGTTCATGGAAATAATTTTCAATGTATATGGCATCTTTCAGATGGTCCATGGAACCAGAAAGTCGAAGGCCCACTCATTGCAGTGACTGGGTCCATTGTAACCTTTAACTGTACTGCAGTCTCTCGTCCTCAAAGTCAATACAGCTGGTTCCACAGTAGTTCAAAAGTGGGAGATGGCCCAGTGTATGTGACTTCTGCTCTCTCACTAAACGATAGTGGACAGTACACCTGCATGGCCTACAATAACATCACAGGCATTAGCAGCAGTGCCTCAGTGCAGTTAACTGTACTTGGTGAGTGATTCAATTCAGTACTTTGCTTAACTGAAACTAGCAATTGTGTTTGTTCTAAAGTGTGAGCATTTTTGACATCCTGATTGTTTTTAAAATCTGAAATGGTTGGAAATGTGGTTTATATATATATCAATAATTTATTTACTTATTTATTTCTTGGTATGAAATTAATTTAGCTCCTGTCACCAATGTTATGGTGAATATGGACAATCAGCAACCAATCTTGAACCAGTCATTCACACTAACCTGTACTGCCAGTGGAGATGTTGAGCACATTCAGTGGATGAAGGACGGCATGTTCCTGTATCCTGAAAATGGAATCACTTTCTCCAATAAAAATTCCACCTTGACATTCCAAAATCTCTCTCTCAAAGATGACGGACATTATCAGTGTGAAGCAAGTAACGCTGTCAGCAACTCGACCAGTAACGCCTATGACCTGATGGTCAGCTGTGAGTAACACAGATACATTTGTAACATGTCCATTTGAATCATTGTTCATGGAAATAATATTCAATGTATACGGCATCTTTCAGATGGTCCATGGAACCAGAAAGTCGAAGGCCCAAACATTGCAGTGACTGGGTCCAATGTGACCTTTAACTGTACCGCGGTCTCTCGTCCTCAAAGTCAATACATCTGGTACCACAATAGTTCAAAAGTGGGAGATGGCCCAGTGTATGTGACTGCTGCTCTCTCACTAAACGATAGTGGACAGTACACATGCATGGCCTTCAATAACATCACAGGCAGCAGCAGCAACGCCTCAGTGCAGTTAACTGTAATAGGTAGGTCTTTTTGTGTCCTGTCAGGATCTTTTTTTTTACCCAATTGTTTTTTTCTTTTTTACATATGTAAAAAATACATCATTTGAAAAGTTATGCACATTTTGCTTACACAATATAGAAATTCTCTCCACTCATTTAGTTTGGGAATCAGACTACACTGGTCACATGTATGTTTTGATTTACACACACAAACACACACACACACACACACACACACACACACACACACACACACACACACACACACACACACACACACACACACACACACACACACACAAATATCCTAAGAGATTAATTATCTCTGGGAGTCTGGCTACACTGTATGTTTTTGATTCACTAAAAAGTACCGGCCGATGAGTGTCATTCATTCTGGAAATCAGACTACACTAGTTGTACTGTATATTTTTGATTCCCTAAAAATTACTGATTCATACAAGTCATTTGATCAAGTTAAACCAGTCGTGCTGTATGTTTTTTATTCACCTAAAAGAACTGGCTCATGAGAGTCATTTGTTTGGGGAAGCACACTACACACTAGACATATGTTTTTGATTCACTAGAAAGAATTGGTTCATCAGAGTCAGTTGTTCTTGAATCGGACTACACTGTTGCAGTGTTTTTTGTTTGTTTTTTGTACACAAACACAGAGACGGTTCAATAGAAAGTCATTTCTTGCTAAAATGTTGCAGTATATTATTTTTTATGGCATCACATTCGATACAGACCACAAAGTAAAAATCATTAAAATAAAGATAATTCCAATGAAGATTACAGTTAAACGCGACCCTAGAAGGTACATAATCACACTATTTACAACACAGTGAGATGACTAATACAATATTCTGTACACTCTACAGAGCCCATCACTTCAGTGGTAGTGACCCCTGATCGTCTCATTCCTCTGGCTTCTCAAAGTCTGCAGCTCAAATGTGATGTGATGGGTCCATACAACAAAATCCACTGGCTTCGAAACAACCAGAATTTCCAGCAATCAGACGGAGTTACGTTTTCGGGAGATAATACCACTGTGACCTTCAAATATCTGAAGACCGCTGACGACGGGCAATATCAGTGCGTCGCCACAAACTTATTGAAAGAGCATGTCAGTCAGCCATATGGTCTTGTGGTCATCTGTAAGTAATATAAAGAACATACATGTTTAAAATATAGCTATAAGCAGCAATTAAGGGGCCAAGCACAAAAGTAAAAAAATAAATGAATTTGAACAACTATGGCATAATTGGTATCATTGTGCTCAGTATTACTCAGTATTCATAAGCTATTCGTTTTTTTTTTTAATTCTATACTTTTTGACCACAAGGTGGCTGTCTCAAAACTTTTTGAAACGTCACCAGGGCATGGTGTCGATGACCTAATGGTGCGTTTCATAACAATGCGCTACTGTGTTAAATCATAGCATTTTACTACACAATTCATGTGTCCAACATGGAAAAATTGGGTACTGTTCGTGATTTTTGGTCAGCCTGTTCAGAAGTTATAAACTAAAAATATTATTTTTTTATATCTCATATTTCATCTTAATACAGCAAATTGCTGTGGAGCTACAGCTTCACGTCCATTTTGGCATGCTCTTCGTCGAATTTGTTAATTTTTCAACAGTACGAGAACGGTTGGGTCTATCAAAATGTCAGGATGGTCTGAAAGTGTCCTTCAGTGCTTGGCTCCTAATTACTTTGATATAAATCTGACTTTAAAAGACTTGTTTTTTGTACAAACTAAACCTCTTTGTGTTTTCTGAACAGTTGGACCACAGAGTGTGCAGATCATTGTACGTCCAGGGATTCCCCCCAAGTTGACATGTCAAGCACTGTCTCAGCCACCTGCTGAGTATCACTGGATCGAAAACAACACAGTAGTGGGAAATCAATCTACCATAGAAGTTCCCTTAAAGTATATCCTGGGCAGCAATTACACATGTGTTGCCAAAAACCCTTTAACCAATGTGACGGTCTACACCAGCCAAGTCGTCAATGGTGAGCATTAGCCCAAATTCACACAAAACAGGATAGAGGTTAATTGTCCAAATATACAGAAATAGGAAGTTTTACGCTGTGTTCTTGAAGTAACCATCCTCTCTCTGTCTTTACCACAGACCCCAATGCTGCTGTCAGCGTCCATGCGAGTGTGTTGCTGACTGCTCTCATCGCTCTGCTGCTCCCTGTGCTGGAGCAATGCCTCTAATACTGATATTACTGTCAGGGTGAAAATGGCATTTCTGAATGAGGCTTGTAGATTAGTTGAACTGCTCAAATAAATTTAAACATATTGAAACATTATTGAAAGCCAGGCATAAGCATTTATTAACGGAACACTCTTTTGGCAACTAAAAAAGGGGGGTTACATTTTAATGTAACCATACTGCATTATTTGCCTATATATTTATTTTCTAAAAATGACATATGTGGTACATTTATTATTATCATTAATTGGACTGTAATTTAATGAATCACCTATTTGATATGCTTTACTCTTAATTAAAGTTGAACCTCACAGATGCAGGATTATTCTGATTTGTAGCTCTTTTTTTTAAGCGTGATATAAATGATCTCATTCTGGAAAAAGCACCAAATTCTGGCAAACTAATATGTTTACTTCTCAAAATTCATGTTTCTTATATCTCACAATTGTGAAATCTTAAAGGTAAATGATATGCCTACTGTGTGATTTATGTATTTTGTGATTATTTAAAAGATCAAAAAATGTGAAATGTTATATATTATATAAATGTTATTTTCTTTATGGAATTAAATAAAAGCAAATTATTGAAACAAACTTCTCTTTTTATTGGCAACCTGTTTTATTTTTAAATGCACTTGCACAACTTTTTCCAATACGTAAATCTTTTCCAATTGTAAAAACAACCTAGATCACTAGATAGATTAAATGTTTTGGGATATTACAGATACAAAAGTAGTTCAGTATACACTACTTACTTAAGATATTGTGTAATAGATACATGTATGAACTGGGGGCGTATTATTTGTGTGTATAGTGACTGAGATTAAATCGGCATACTGATGCCGTTGCTGGCTTTCTTCTGCTTCCTGAGTCCTCCAGTCAACTGTTGGCATTTTTTAGATGTCGCACTCCCCTTCTTCTGGCAAAAAGCTTTCAGCTTCTCTTTGCTGAGGAATCCTGAAAATAAAAGAAAGGAAAATGGATAGGGCTGTCAAGCGATACATTTTTTTAAACTTATTAATTACACAATGTGGCGTTTAATTCATCGAATTAATCGCAAATTAATCGGACATCAGTTTGGCTGAGAAATTACCCCCAAAAGATAATAGTCATTAAAGTCATTATTGTGTTAAATGAGAAAAGCATCAAATATATATAACAAAAAGTAGCTTTAGAATTTTTTTTTTATTATTATTTGATTCAACATTCAACAAACCTTTAGGCTTCGATGGCCATGAGGGTGAGTAAATTATGACAGAATATTCATTTTTGGGTGAACTACATTTAATGGATTTTTTATTAATATGGAAATTAAATACATTTTTTGAATGAAATTATACTCTAAATTAGAAACTAAAACTGCCAGTACGGGGTGGCAAATGTCTAAATGACAAAGTCATTAATTGATTCGGTCAAACAGCTGATTCATTCAGGAAGGAAGTAAATGGCTCTCTTTTTATAAATGGGCTAACAGTTCTGCTCTGGCTTTATAGGTAATATCCTCATTGACAAAATTTAGCAAAAGCAGAAATATTCTCTGAAATATAACACAAAATTGACTTTTTATTTATTGAACTAAAATATATCACAATATTAACTTTTTAATTATTGAACTGTTTTATAAAATTAGTATCACATTTGCACTCGTGCTATTCGGGACAAAAACAGCACTTCTGTGATAATGCGCTCATTACTCATGTGATATGCTTAATTATATCATGATATAAATACGAGACAAACTCATCCAGGAGCATTTACATTACTACAAGTTGTCCCAGTGTTGTCATGATCTGGTCTGTTTAACGTAAAAGACAAAATGGTCTGGGTAAATACAGGTTGCATGACTCACTGTGACGTTGCAGCTCACAGGGACAGTTCTGATCAAGAGCAGTTCTTCTTCCTGTGTAAAACACCACATCAATCAAAATGACAGGATTCTTTCAATTTACACTATAAATACTTTTGCACATGTCATGGCAAAACAGTACATACTGATATAGAAAATATCATAAATTCTGAATCAAAACTTCCATCATCACACTTTATGAAGCACACTGAGAGACACTACTACTGGTTAATTGGTAACACGTAATTAAGTTCACAAAACAATTCTGTTTTCTACAGAATCGCAAAGATATGCATTAAACGATTGTCATGGTAATATAAGGAAAGAATGATTAAAAGCTCTACGAAACCGACAGTTTCAAGTGAGTTGCGTAATAAATGTTAATTTCTTTAAGACACTGTTTTCTTTAAGACACTGGATAAATAAAGCGCGCTAACTGCCAACTTACTTTAGTTAGCAGCATGTTAGCAAAACAATAAAGCATTTCAGATTGTTTAATGAGCAATTTAGCATCAGTTGTCATCAAGAAGATTGAGTAATTTTGATGTTTTTCCCCCGTCTTAGTTTTAATTCATTAATTATTATCCAAAGAAGTTAGCTCAAATTAATATTAGCATTTCCGCCTCAGTTGATATTGTATTTTATGCTTAATGATCATTAAACAAATACTGTTTTTTTCCCCAAGCAATGTTTCAAACTTGACTGCATTACATGAAGGTGTAACAAATAGAATCCTGTACCCTGTTTAGTTAAGTGATTCCTCTACATTTATTTACAGTGAATGTAAAAGCTTGATAAGTAAACTGGTTTAAGCTATTTTTCGCCAGTAGGATAGGTCATGCAAACCGATCAGCTGTGCTGGTAACTGATAACAGAAATAATCAATTAAATGGAATGAAGATTTGTCTTCTCTATACAATAACGGGGGTGAATTCAGGTTGATTGAGACACTTTTTCCAAATCATCTTAGTGGCAAACACCCTGAATTCACCCTATAACTACAGTAGTCAACATCTGAAGTGGATCAAAACCTGTCGTCAAAGTTATGAATTTTGAACAATACCTGTTCTTGTCTTATAGGACAACTTTGATTAACTTTTTTGATCCACTTCAAATGTTGACTACTAGATTCAGTGCTTCCTTAAAACTCATGCCTTAAGAAATGAGGAACAAGCCCGTTATATTTTTAGAGTATAGCTTTGAACCTGTTTCCTTATATGCGCACAGTCATGATTCTCCTCTGATTCATTATGCATCAGAATTTGTGCGTCAGTGTGTAAGAAAATATAAGAGATTTGTGGCTCCTAGTATTTTGTGACGCATTCAAAAGTCATTTTAACCATTTGTGTCAATTATGACCTCTCTCATGGAGGTTTACAGATATGTACATTTCTGATATGTAAGATATGTAAAAACCTTTTATGCTCAAAATGTGAGTATCATCTTACCACTGCAGTTGCATGTCCTGACCTGCCTTCTGGACATAACGTGACCTTTGACCTCTGGAGATTTATCTGAATCTCTCAGCTGAAGCTGGGCTGCATCAAGGACAAATAGGCTATTTAAACATCAAATATTCAAATAAATCATACATTTTAATTAAAAACAAAAACTTTTGAAATATATTATATTGCAGGATTTAAAGGAATAGTTTACCCAAAAATTAAAGATGTTTTGAAAAATGTTGGTAACCAAACAGTTGATGGAACCCCATTGACTTTCATAGTATTTCATACTTTTTTCATATGGAAATCAATGGGTCGATCAACTGTTTGGTTAACCATATTCTTCAGAATATCTTCTCTTGAGTTCAGAAGAAGAAATTCATACAGGCTTGGAACAACTTGATGGTGAGTAAATGATGACAGAAATTTCATTTGTGGGTGAACTATCCCTTTAATAGATGTAATTTAACAGCTAAATGCAAATGCAAAACAAGGAATATATTTTTGGTTTGGTTTGTAACATTACAACGCAATATAACATAACACCTAAAAAAAATATACATATACATATAGCATACCTTAAATGTAATTATATTAATTTTTTTTTTTTTTTTTTACCTTGACAGTGGATGATAGTGGCAATCACCAGAGCAAAGGCCAGCAGAAGCACCTGGAACTTCATCGTTCTCACAAGCGCTTAGAAAGAAAATGAGAAATACTGTCTAAAAGACTGCTTTTTAAGTCTTCAAGACTCCTGCTTTTCAAGAGAACTCTGTATTCAAATCTAGGGTTACACAGTATTTATATATGACAAAGCTCTGATTTCTGGGTCTCAAAAGCCACGTCTGGTTATGCCCCAACTTGCTGGATAGAATTTTAGAAGTGAAGTGTGAATGACTTGCTGACAGCATTTTTTTTTTTTTTTATGGAAACTGCCAAGATCTGTGATGAGGGTTGCCATAATTTTGCAGAATTTCAATGTCCCCTTTGTAATTCAAACTCTGATGAACCCTCACAGAATTTTTTCTTATTCTTATACCGTATCACATTTACAGTATACCTTAGTTCAGTTCAAATGAGACCTATTAAGTCCAGTGCCAAATGTTCTGCATTAGATTGTTTTGCAGGAACCCAAAAGTTCATATTTCACAAAACCTTTCAAAGTCTGATAACATTATGTGGTTACAGTGATTTGTCATGGAAGAAGCATGATGGATGTTCTTGTGAACAAGCACCTGGAGGTCTGGGTCACATTTGATGAACAACTCAGGACCAAAAAAATAAATTCCTTAACAGCTAAATGATATCAAGCATGCACCCCATAATCAATCTTGTATTCACTCAGATTCATTAAACTGTAAAGACATGCTGGCTTGACTAAAACCATAACTGCAAACCAAAATAGGGAAAAATATTGTCTTTCTGAAGACACTCTCGGAAAAATAGAAGAAATGATATCTTGTGGAGTTCTTGATTCAGAGTTGTGACTTCAACTCAACTGAGATGCTTTGACATGACCTCAGCACTGCACACAACATAACATCTGTTATTAAACCTATAAACATCACACAATTTCAAATCACATACTTAACTCCTCACTCTGCCCTGAATATTTAGACTACACCGTGACTAATAATTATATGGAACTATAAGCAGACTGTATCTATTGTTGTTGAATACCAGAGTTATGAAAACCAGTTTTCCTACTTTTTCTTCTAACTTTAAATCAACGTCTTGAAGTCGGCTTTCAGAAAAGATAGCCTAATGAAGAGAAATTAGATTCTACCTGTAAATCTACATGTCACATGCTGACATATAAGAATGTTGTGCAAGACATTTAAGTTGATATAAGACCTAAAGTAAACATGGGTTGTCTCGAAACTCACTGATTTACAGATATCTTGGAACTGTAATTCTATCTTTAACAGTCTGAATCACTCAGCTTGATATCACATGTCATCTGACACTCTTGTGTGTACACCATAACATATCCCAGCCGAGTGCTTGTTTTCTGATGCTTATCAGATTGTAGGTGCCAAAAGGTATTTAACAGGATTTGTGGAGTGACACAATATCAAAGAGCAACTGATTTCAATTCATTCAGCTGAAGGAGACCTATCGGTCTGAGACTGACTGACTCTGAAGCATGTTTTCTGAAAGCAACCGGAAGTTACTTTAATCACTTCTGAATTTAAACTCATTTTGATACTTTTTTTTTTCTGGTTATTTCAGACTAAAATATCATCCCCAAAACAATTATATTTATTAAATATCAATTCATGACATTTGTGTAAAAAATTTTACACACACACACACACACACACACACACAAGTGGCCAAAAGTGCTGTCCAGCATTGGAAAATTGACATCTACCCTTTATTTAAATATTACAAAAAAAAAATGATTTAATGACTTTGTAATAATATGATTGTAGTTGTGCTTGCAGTCAATTGTTTTATTTCTAATAACGCAATGACACATGATAAATTGTGCAGATATTTTTGGACAGGCTTTCATACACAGAAATTATGAACACATGCAAAAACAAGAAAGAACCAACTAAACATTAATAACTGATTATGTTGTAGTTATATGCGTTTTCCTTTGAGCTTTTTGTTTCTCTATGTATTTTTGTGTGTGTGTGTGATCATTTAATCAAACTAATAAAAAAGAAATATCCGTTTCAGACAACACTTTTGGCCACTACTATATAAATATATATAAACACTACCCTTCAAAAGTTTGGGGTAAGATTTTTAATATAGTGATGGCACATTAAATTGTTCAAAAGACATTAATAATGATACAAAAGATTTCCATTTCAAATAAATGCTTTTGAACTTTCTATTCAACAAAGAATTCAACTTAAATATTTACTGTTTTAATATTAACTGTCAACACTGATAATAATAGGAAATGTTTCTTGAGCAGCAAATCAGCATATTAAAATGATTTCTGATCATGTGATGAGTCATTTCAAGTGATGATGGTAAAAATTCAGCTTTGTCATCACAGGAATAAGTTATTCATAAATATATAATAGAAAACCGTTATTTAACATTGTAATAATATTTCACAATTTCTACTGTATTTTGATTAACTAAATACAGTCTTGGTGAGCTTACATGACTTCTTTCAAAAACAATTTTTTTTTTACCAACCCTAAAGGTTTGAACTGTGTACTGTATATTTAAAAACGGAATATAATACACTTCTAAGAACTTGACAAATGTTTTCAAACTAAATTTGTCCCACATAACAAAAGACGGCTAAAATAGAAATTCAAAACAACAACACATTTGAAAGGTTTTCCAGGTTTTATTCCTTAATTTTTTACATGATAATTGTTTATCGCAGCACCAGACATGACATCTAACCCTCAGACTGGAGTCTCAACATAAGTCAATAGTGAGACACAATTCCTGGAATCACTATAAGATGATAATGTTCACAAAAGCCCATCAGACAAGACAGTACGAACAGAAACACCAGGACAAAGCAGCAGAACAATCAAACACCTTAACATTTAACCATATTCATCAGCATTTGAAAGTGACGGTGGGTTGATTGGTTGTAACACATCCAGAAATTAAAATAAAGAAAGTGAACGGACTCTTGTAATTTCAATTCTCTGCTTTTTAGAAACTGAACCATGCGAGGACTACCCACACCCACTCCTTGTCTCTAGTTACAAGGTTGGATTTTTTCCACCTTGTAAATCTTTCAGTCAGATACCCCTGGTGCCTAAAGTACATATGATTTACCTGGAGGTGAAGGAGAGAATTCAATCTAAATATAAGAAAAACACTGTACAAAAATAACTGAAACACTAATTCAATGTTTATCACAAAGAATTCTTGCAAAACAATAAATCTTATGGAATTATTTGAAAGGTACGTAACATTGTGTGAAGCACCTACCCTTTTTTTCTCAGAAAAGAGACTATGGGCATGTACTATGGAGGATCATTGACGGAAAACGAAACCAAATTAACCCACATTGTTCCTTTCAACAAATAAACAAGCAGTTTCCAACATCTGAAGAGCTATATAGCCTGCTTACGAGAAATCTGCTGTTTCCTACACAAGGATCAAAAGGAAGTCTTGGTCAATCAAACCATGATAGCAGCACACAGCCCTTATGTACACTTTAACAACCTCTACTCATCAACATTACACTGCAAAATAACAGGCTTGTTCATATATGTACAGACTTTGTAATGTACTAAACATTTTGCGTAAAGAGAATAAATCTGACAACATGTAAAGTGATAGTTGAAACAAAAATTAAAGCTCTGTCATTATACCCCCTGTCATAACAAAACTATGACTATTTATTCTGTGGAACACAAATGAAGATGCATTTGGGGTACAGTGTTGTTTTGGTTCAATATTGTTTGGGGAGGGGGGATAGTTCATAGAAATAAAAAGTCATGTTGAGGTACATGAGGAACTACATGAGGAATGGCTGGACAGTTTGCATTTTTGGATGAACTATCCCTTTACGGTGTCTCTAAAACAAAATCTATTTTTGTAGTAACAAGAAAGCAGTAATGCATACTGACGGGAAGCATGTGTTGATGTGTGTTATGTATACATTTGTGTCTATTAAACATTCATGAGCATTCCTCAGGGTGTTTATATCTCAATAAGGCTCTAATTGTAGAGCATAAATGATGAGACATCCGTTATTTCACAGGAAAGGGTGTTTATGCAAGATTTTGTGTCTGCGTTCATGGAGCTTGTTTATCTAAAAGGGATTTGATGCATTCATGCAAGGGCTGGCACACCCTCTGGTAGGCCTGTGGTGTGAGGTGCAGATAATCATACATGTCCTGATGTGCGATGGAACCGTCGGACTGAATGAACCCAGGGTCCATGTCCAGAAAAGAGACATGAGACAGAGACACTACCTCAGCCTGAACTTGAGCATTCACACTCGCGTTACGCTCACGAAGAGGGTTTGGACTTTTACCTCTCGGCAGCAACCCCTAGTGGTGAGGAAAGAAAGAGAATTACCTTCCAATACATGCAATAAGTTTGAGCCTTTTAATGAGACACCAATATCTATTGAGGGTAATGTTTATAAAAAACTGAGATGCCACCGTTTTTATATATCTAAAAGACAAAAAAGGAGCTTTTTGTCAATGGTCAAAATGACTGAATATGCATAACCGTTCAAAAGGTTTATAAGATATTTTACTAAATCACAGTAAAAACAGTGATATTGTGAAATATTATTACAATTTAAAATAATTGTATAGTAATTATATTTACTATACAATTTTTAAATGGTAATATATGGTGTACATTCTATCTCTTAATAATTAATATTTGTTCTGGTCATTATTTTCACCTATCTGTTGTTGTATAATGTTTGTTTTGGAAATATGTTTTAGCCTTTGGACAGGTCTATTTTTTTTTTCTTTTTTTTTTCTGTTGCTCATTTCTCTGTTGAACAAGTCATAATGGCCAAGAACATCACATTCAGCACTGATGGAAATTGACAAGACTGGTATGATTAATTAAATTGAGGATTCAATTATTTTCAAGATATGAAATAATGTTGTGACTGAGAGGAAGGAGCTGAGACAACTAACCAACACAAGAGTGTGAGCATGAGGCAGCTTCTGATGGATCACATTGACGATGGCCATGATGCCTCCAAGAATCTGTTCTGGAGTGTGACCATGATTATTAGTGCCCACCCACAACACCACCACCTGCAGACCAACAGACCAAATAAGACATTAGTAAACATTTTTGCTAGAAGAGGGTCTTTAAATTTGTTTTGTTAATTAACTTTTTCAGATGTCTAAACACATCTGTGACCATTTTCCTTTATGTTTCCTTAAAGCTCCAGTAGGTAGCTTTTGTAAACAAATATTTGTTAAAACTGTCATTATGTCCTCACAGTAGAATATGAGACAGGTAATCTGTGGAAAAAATCGAGCTCCTCTGGCTCCTCCCTGTGGTCCTATTGCCATTTGCAGAAATACACCGCTCCCGGTCAGAAACAACCAATCAGAGCCAGGAGGAATGTCTTAGCAGTGTCAATCACGCTCGTGTACGCGCTGATCACCCCTCTCTTGCACAGCGCGAGCGCGTACCGTCGTTCGTGACTCTCCTGTTCGAACTCGTTCATCCAAATGAACGAATCTTTTTTCGAGTCATTTCGTTCATTCAACGAACGAAATGACTCGCAAAAAGATTCGTTCATTTCGAACGAGTCTTTTTCGGAGTCATTTCGTTCATTCAACGAACGAAATGATTCGAAAAAGATTTGTTCATTTTGATGAACGAGTTCAAACAGGAGAGTCACGAACGTGCATCACAGAACAGAGCAAGGCGAGCATTTGTGCTTATAAAACTTAAAGTTTTTTATTTATTTTTGAAATGACCGATCGTTTCGCTAGATAAGACCCTTATTCATCGTCTGGTATCCTTTAAAGCCCTTTGAAGCTGCACTGACACTGTCATTTGGTCCTTGAAACGTTTGTGTCCTATTGAAGTCCATTATATGGAGAAAAAGCCTGGAATGTTTTCATCAAAAACCTTAATTTCTTTTCGACTGAAGAAAGAAAGACATGGACATCTTGGATGACATGGGGGTGAGTAAATTATCAGCAAAAGTTTTTTTTAAAAGTGAATTAATCCTTTAACATTATCTTACTAGCTATTTATAACTTATAGAAAGAGTGCAACCTTATAAAGTTACATGTATTGCAAAATACATAATGATTTGAGGACCAAGTTTGTAGTCAAAGTATGGGCAGGCCATAGTCAATGTAAAGCATATTGTTGATGTTTCGTCCCTATTAGTGAATGTTCCATAACTGTTTATAATCTGCCGTCATCGGTGGTCCTGTTTACTAGTCTGCGCGTTCACGGCAGGCTCCGCTGTGGGGGAGGAGCTGTGGAGGGAGGGCTGTAGCGCAGCTGAGAGCAAGGGGGTTGGACCTGGAAGTTGTGCTTGTTCAAATTTTCAGGCTAAGTCAACATTTTCTCAAAACTCCCTACTGCAACTTTAAAGATAAGGGATCCATATGCAAATGATTCACTTCTTAGAAAGAATGCAAAGATTTACTGTTTACATGTACAGACAGTCTCTGGGCTACCTTGCATAAGTTGAAGCTCCACCTTAATTCTTTGAACAGCTTGGTTTAAAAAGTCTCTTGACAAACACTGGTTTAACTTTGAATAAATCAATCAGTTTGCGAAAGGAGAAATGTTGTGTTCTCTTTTTGCCAACAGATTCTTTTTTTTTAAAACAGGTGATTCCCAGGAGGTTTGAGATTTAGCTGCTCCATGTTAACCTATCCCACACTTCCACACGTATCAAAGTAGCCGGAGCAACTTTTCTCTATTTACGGATATGACGACATACGAGCGAAGTCTAAAAGAAAATATGATACCATCCCACTGGGTCTAAAATATAAACACTTAAAACAGGGTAAGACAAAAACATGTTTTGGAAGGACTGATGATGTATTGCCTCAATTAAATTATTTAAATGAAAGTTTCCTTTAATATAAGACTATTGCCTAGTTAGGTTGGCTCTATGTAGATATTGTAATAATAGTTAAATTAGTTTCGTTCATGAATAAATCAGCCGGTTTGAATGGATCAGTGAATGAATGATTATTTGACTCACTTAAGACTTGCCGCCACATACTGGTGGTTTCAGTTTCATAGAAAAGTATCATACATAAAAAAATATAATTTAATTTCATATTTCTAGATTTAAAATGTTACATTTTAAAATTAATTTCATAACATTCACGCAACTGTAAATGAAGTGTAAATATATCAAAATAATAATAGAATAATAATAAATGGTAATTTCTGTCAGTAACGCACAACAATGATTTAGTTAATTTACCAATTCCAGCATAATGCCAACAAAGGACAAATTTAATTATTCAATTATTTGTTTGTTTATTGTTTAACACCATGCCAGCTATCTCTAATTCATGACGAGAAAGAGATTAAAAAAAGAACGATTAAAATATATTTTTACATTTTATCTTAGATAAAAATTTTAAAACTAGATCTGGTGTTACTTCATTAAGCAACACCTTAATAGACCTTTAATAGAGTTCAATCTATCACGGTCCATCAAAATATGCTTCAGTAATAATGGATTCTGGCACAAGAGGCATAAAAGATAATCTTAACCCATTAACAGCAGTGTTTCCCAGACATAGACTAATTCGTGGCGGTGCGCCACAGAATCAACACCGGCCGCCACATATTGCGTTTATAAATTTTTTTACGCTCTTTAAAACACGCAGGTTATTCATTCAGCTGCATTTCCTTTCCCTGCTCTCCCTCCGTCTGTCACTCACATGTCTCTCTCTCTCTCTCTCCGTCAGTCACTCACGCGTCTCTCTCTCTCTCTCTCCGTCAGTAACTCACATGTCTCTCTCTCTCTCTCTCCGTCAGTCACTCACGCGTCTCTCTCTCTCTCACACACACACACCGCGTCTGTCTCCATGAAAACGAGTTCATCCCTGGAAGCGTGGCCTATTTGGTGCAGAGAAGACGACTGGCGAAATTCACAAGTTCACGAAAGGTTGGTATCACGTGAACACACTTTTACACAATCACACATTAAAAAGTGCTATAAAAAATATTTTATATTCTGAATACAATGTTGTCAGTGTGTTAATGTTGGAGTCCAGACCCGACCCTAAGCAAACAACCGATTGCGCCTTCTTTAGAAAGTTAACTAGTCGTAAGTTTGCAGTAAAATGCAGTTGGGTTGTCGAGGTCAAAAAACTATATGTAGCAGCTGTGAATCGAATAAACTTATTATAAATAATGTTATGTCATTTTTTTACCCTTACACTGATTGTTTGTTTTGAAAAGTATTTTCCGCGACTGAAAAAGGCACGTATTGTATTGGACCTGCCTGAACCAGAGATAGCCTATCAGTCTGAAACAGAGCTGAACAGTCCGACCAGTGTAATTAGTTATGTTATTAATTAATATAATATATAATAAATATAATTTTGTATAGGGTGTTAAATGTGTGGATTTTGGGTTGGGCATGTGGAATTTGTGAAGGTGTGAATCATTTTTGATTAATATTTAATATAGCCGAAAGTTCTGTGTAATGAATTATTAAGGAAGGAATTATTTTGAGCACCTGCCCTCCCTGTTGCAGGTCATTTACCCTTGGGCTGATGTGGTCCAGTTCTCCATTGATGAGTCTCCACAGTACATGCTGTGTAGCATCTCCACCAATCCCAAAGTTCAGTGCATGGAGAGGAGAAAACAGCTTTCGCCAAACCTGCCAACATCAAGTAATACAAATGTAACTAACACTTGCAAAATGCCCTTTAAACAGGTAGTTGCTGTTCTCATAGCTTTAAATGATTTAATAATCCATATTGTAATATCAATATAAAAGAAAAAAGAAAAAAAAAGTCTGCATTAGTGCTAATAAAAAATGGACTAAATGCCGTTAGGTGGAACAAACTGTAATTTGCACTACTGTCAGTTCAAAATAAAACAAAAGAAACCTATCATTGTGGATATGTTGCTTTTTCTGGTAACACTTTAGTTTAGGTTCCAATTCTCGCTAGTTGCTTATTAGCATCCATATTACTATGATATTTGCTGTTTATTAGTATTTATAAAGCACATATTAATGCCTTATTCTGCACGACCATATTCAACATCCCTTAATCTCACCCAATACCTAAACTTAACAGTACTAACTAATAAGAAGTATCCGTATAGTTTTATTTAATGCCATGTCAGCATCTGTGGCTATCTTCATGGCAAAAACTAAATTACAAAAGTACAAGAGTGACATGTATACAATAAAAATAAAAAATAAGCAAACAGAAAAAAATATGGCATTTATTATTATTCAAGATTTTTAACATTCTAACACCTTTTTGTAGTAAATTCTTACTAAACAAATCCTTACGTGAGCTTACTTCATACAAACGTTTTCTACTTGCATTAAAAGCAGGACAGTCCAATAAAATGTTTATCTAATAAGCAGTAATTAGTGGTTTATTGAGGCAAAATTCATAGTTAATAGTTAATGGTGAGAATTGGGCCCTACACTAAAGTGTGACCATTTATCCTATTGTACCATCATTCTGTGTACAGTTACACCCCTAATATTAATATTAGTATATATAATTATTATTTTTCTCTTGTATACAAAACCTAGCAAGTATTTATGCAGTCGTTGATAAGAATGCTGTACCTCAAACTCATGCAGAAGCTGGATAAGTGAATCTCCAATAAACAGAACATCCGGCTCTTTTCCTTTACTGTCCGATACAAATCGATTGTGCTGCACAGATGAGAACAAATAAAATGCCATTATGACTGTTTGCATATTATAGAAGGTGCTGGCTAATTGTGTTTTTAAAAGATAAAACAACAGGATATATAAGCAGTCTAATAGGTACACTAAGGTTGTAATATTGTGTTGTATATTGTACAAAAGAACCACCAATGACATCCATCGGCCATCTCCCTGTGTGTCCTGACAGGGGGTGGGTGTGGCTGCAGGGTTAGAATCTCCACTCATTACTTCCTGTGGAACGACATGGAGGGAGAGGAGTTACATTTTCTCCAGTAGCGTTAAAAATGGATCCTCATGAGCACAAACAACATTTGAGATTATACAATTTTGAGCACAATGTTGTGCTTTAACATGCAAAATATTAAAACAATGGTTAGCTTATGTACTTTGTACGCATCGTATCCGTACGACAAGCACAAACACGGCTACATTTTTCACACCTTTACTAGTTTGTTGCTATTTTTGATTAAGGTTGCATTGCAGTAGTCAACCTCGCAAACTAGCTGATGAAAAAAAATAGCAGCTTATAAATAATAATTGGTTGGACGTTTGAGTATATCAAAAAGTTAACGTCTTAAAGATTATTAATGCTAGTTAAAAGTGCTTTTTTTAACTGAGCAGCTCACATAGCTAATGTAAGTTAGCACTTAGCATGCAGATGTCTCCATTTAGAAGAACAAGGCACAAAAACGCGTTTTAACAATGCGTAATATGATACTAAGTATTTGCAATACATGTTAGCACTATGTGGATTCATATTCATTTTAAGGATGGGAAATATCGTTACCAACAAATGTAACCACAGCAGAGTTCAGTGTTCAATCAGTCAGCCTCAACCAGCCAGCGGTCAGCTGCCAAACCCCGGAAGCAGGAATATCGAACCAGGCATTACTGGCAGATAGCCGAGAACAGTCGACTTATAAAATAGCATACGAATTTACAAAACCAAAAAAGGTCATTAAATCTCCTTCGTTTTTTTGTTTTCAGTGGTGCAAATGTATGTGAAACTTTTAAACATTACTTAATAGCAATTATTTTGGCCGAAATAGTCTTTGCACAGATCTGCATTTGACGGTCATCTTTCGAAGCACGTTGCCAAGCAACGAAAAGTTAAAACTTAACGGCCTTGGGACTCAACTACAGGTATACCGATTTCATGTGGTGGTTTGATATATGTATATTATATGTCTATCTGATAATGAAGAAAGCATTTCATTCAACCGTTTGAACACAAAGAATGCTCTTTATTTGATGTATGTTGCTAAACTGGTGTGGTGAACATAACCACAATAAGTATGTGACTACTAACTCAGATTATTTAAATTATTTAAATAGATAACGGACCCATTTTTAATTTTAATAACGTGTGTTTTATAGTCTTAACATGAAGATGAGCCACAAAAGCTTTCCACATAAACACAGCTTGCCGAAGACATCCAATGACCACCACAGTCTCAAAACCAAGTCTTCATGTCATGCAGCCAATGCTGTCCACAACTGCAAACCAGCGTGCAGCAGCACCATGAATACAGATGTGCATTGCAATGCATCACATAAAGTAAGGCGTCTTAAAACCAGGAAGGAGAGGAATCAGGTTCGAGGTCAGGAGAGAAACCGGTCTCACACATACAGTCAGCACAGTAGAAAGGAAGGTGGTGAGAAAGCACAGTGCCGCCACATCCATCCACTGTCTTGTTCAAGAAAAGAGAGCACATTTGCTAAGCCATTATTTCCCCAGAAGCCAAGCATCATAACTGATGGACGCCTTACCTCCATCCGAGGCCTTTTCTCCCATGAGGTTAGGTCCATAGATATTGAGAGGCTGGTGAGCGACCAAATAAAGAAAGATAAGCAGAAAAAAGGGCAAAGAAAACAGTCTATGACGCACATTAACGTTACATCACGGCTATCTCCCCCAGTAATGTTACCTGATTCAGACCAGGACTGCACTCTCGATGAATTACAGGAACCACTTCAGGAACAAGAAAACAATACGCCGCCACATGTGAAGAGGAAGAAAAGTTCAAGAAAGGAGCTTATTGGAAAAAACACTAGTATTCAGACTAATAGAGGAGACGCAGGGCCTATGGGATTATCTAGAGAAGACGGGAAGTATGACAGAAATGCCAACACCAGGAAAGAAGATACTAGTAACAAAACAAGGCAAAATAGTCCTAGTAGCCCAAGAGAAACTGAACACATGGTTTTGTCATCCTTAGAAAATGATCCGGTTCATCAGTTATGCTCTAGTCCAGTTGAAATCAATAAGAATAACTCCGACACTCTCAAATCCCATGATGAAGGAAACCAAGAAAATGGTTTTATGAATATTCAGATATTTGAGAAAACTTCTACAGTGATGGAATTCCCAAACATGGAAGTTCCACAAATGTTGGAAAATATGCAAACTTTAACCTCTCTATCTGAACTGGACTCTGGGGCTGGTCAATTGGCAGATAATGTCAAGCAGAGGGAGCAAATGTCAAAATCTTGTAGGGAAGCAGTGAAAAGGCTGGCAACACGTTTGTGCCAGGCTTCAGAGCTCCATGTACCAAGCCATCGGCGTCCCCTGCTGGCCGAGTGTAGAGAGGTGCTAATGCAGACTTTACAAAAAAGACATGGCTTTCAGTTAGAGCACAACCTGCATAGGCTACACTCATTCTTGAATGAGAAACAAGCTGCCTCACAGCTCAGCTCAGGACAGAGTCATAAAGATTGTTCATTTTTTAGCCATGCAGTGGAGAATGAGGATAGGTGTTACAACAGGAACATGGAGATTTGGACAGGTATGTCACTTTTTTTTGACATTTGTGGTTCAGTGACAGGTAAGAGTGTCCAAGATAAAGAAAAGGAAAAATGTTTTAGAAATACAGTTTAAGCAAATTCCTAGAAATTTAATCTTTTTATTTAGGTTACTTTTCAAAAAACGTCTATTCTAGTTTCAACAACTTTTAAAATTTAAAGCTATGACCATATTCAGTATGAAATAACATAGTCTTTTTAATAAAAGGTCAAATTTTCCTGCATGCTTCTGCACATTGGTTGCACAACATGAGATTGAGTATATATTTCACATATTTCACATTGAGTATAATATTTCAACGGAACTGCTTTGATGCTTTTTTTTCTCCAAAAAAAAAAAAAAAAAAAACAATATACCAAACTACTAAATTTTTTTTATGGTATTAGGACAGATGTGTAACTCTGACATTTTTGACTTAATGCACGCCAAAAAAAATAAAAATAAAAACATGCTTATCATTGAAGAGGTTTATTCAAATCATTATGGCCCGGTTTCACAGACAGAGCTTAGATTAAGCCAGGATTAAGAGTTAGTTCAATTATGGCATTTAAGCAGCTTTTTAAAATGTGCCTTAGACAAAAACATTACTGGTGTGCATCTTGAGACAAAACAATGGCACTGACATATTTATGTATTTACATATTTATGTGCAAGTATCTTTCAGTTAAAACATGCATTTTTAGTCTGGGTCTAGTTTAAGCCTTGTCTGTGTTATACCGGGGGGTATATGTATTAATTGCATTTTTATATCCTGACAAAAACATGTGTCATGTCATTAACCCTTGTCTCATGGTATTTGTGCACATGATAGAAGTTTGAAATGACCTCTCTGCTTCCTAGACAGTGCCATGCAGCACGATTACTTTGCAGAGGAAGTTATGCTGGACTTGGACAGAGGAGCTTCCACCAAGAAACGAAGGATACAAGAGTGGAACACCTCTTCCCCTCCATTCTCTCTTGAAGAACCACAACAATCACACACAGACATGGTGAGTCAGTGAAATCATACACAAAGTTTAATGTCTCTCAACAAAAAAGTAAATAAAAATACCAAAGTTGTCGTAAACTAGACTATTACAGAGGAAAGACATTTTTACAACTTGCAGTTCAGGGCTCTATGGCTATTTTTTGCATCTGAATTCAGTCTTTGCAGTTTGACCAGTGGAGGGCAGCTGAATTGTCTCAGGATTGCTTCAGAGCTCAGCATCATCCCAGCAGACACCTCTTTAACCCGAGCCAGACCTTTACCCAGCATGCCGTCCCTATACTCAGAGCCCCCACCTGGCTTGATCATCCTGTGAACTCCTATTCCCAGCAGCAGTCACTGAGCACAGGGGAGAGTTCGAAAAGTGTACATTTAGATCTCTCCAGAATCTCTCAACAGTGTACAGAAGAAACAGATCTTAATTTTATTTCATATCACTTAAATGAGAGCAGAAAACAAAAACCACAAGAACCATCTTTTGGAGGATCCAGATTCTGGTCCCATCAGCAGCAAGTTCAGGATGAAAGAGAAAGATGGGCACCCTTTTCATTCTCAGCATCCTATCTCTCAGAGGGCTTTCAGTACGAGCCCTTTTTTCGCTGTCCACATCCATCTAACACACAGCGCAGGTCAGACTGGCTTGATATGACTCAATGTCCCAGGTCAAACACACCATTTTACCCTCCCCTTTACCTATAGCAAAGGCTGTTTGCCATGGTTAATCTCATCTAATCATCATAGGTGATGATATGGTCCAACTATGCATCTTCTTACTTTCTTTGTATGAGTAAAAAAACAATTCTTTGCATTATAGATTTACCTTTTTATATTTACAACAATTGAAAGACCATCACCTCTACATGTGATTTGAATTTGAGAGTCCAGAGTACTTACATTATGATTTCTCTATTATATTCGTATATACTGGTAACACTAGTAGTAAAAGTGAAACACACTTTTTAAGATCAAATTACTTTTTGTGGTGTACAAATATCAAAAGCACTGCTCATTAAGTTTCTTTTATTTGCCTGCATAAAAGGATGCTGCTTATATATTTATTTCTTGTTTATTATTTTATTTATTAATTTAGTCAAATTTATTCTATAGATTTACCTCTATTCTATATAACTTGGCTGGACTTTTTTTCTTAAGTTCAGTATACTGTAAAAATAAGATGCATGTGATTTTGTTATATCCTTTTAATAAAGCAGTACAACATTTTAATTTTTACATCAAACTGATTTCACAATTTCAGTTTTATATCTGCTAAAATATCTTGTAGTAAACTAAAATATAATAATTAAATTTAATACTCTTGTAAAGTAAGTAGATCACGGTTATTTTAACTGTTTAATTTCTATTTATTTAATTGTATTATTTTATTAATTTTCATTACATTTTCACCACAAAAGCCTAATAAAAATTAAAAATACCTTCCGGTAAGTTTGTATCTTTTCCATTATTTATTTTTTTAATTTTTTTTTTACATATTGTAATATATGCAGCCTGCAGAATGTATAGCCTTTTATTGAAGTTAATTAAATTAAACTTATATTGTAAATTTGGTTTTATACAAGTCAGGGCATGAGGTAATACACTTCCTCGTCTATTGGTGTCTGATTCACAAAATATTCGGTTTCCTCCATGTCCTTCTCTTGTCTCTTCTGATCATTCTCCTCCATCTTCTGCTCCTCTTGGCTTTCAGTGTTACTGCTCCTTAGTGCTCTCTTTAACTGATTCCAGAACAGTTCTTTTGCACTGCTTGGATCAGAACAATTTAACCCAGGCCATTGCAAATAGGTCTTTTTGAGCATGACCTTTCTCATACGGTGATAAATGGACAGTTGCCGCTTTGGTATAGGCTCCAGAAAGACCAGCAAAAGCACATCCTGCATTTCTTGAAAGAGACGATAGCTGGCCAGCTGGATCTCCAGTGAGCACCATTCACTGCGAAGGAAGCTCTGACTGACCACGCAGATTGTTTTGCGACTTCCATATACAGCTGCCACAATGTTGTCGACAATATCGCGGCCCAGTTCGAAATCTCTGTGGTGGAGGCAGAGCCGAAATGAAGAACCCTCGAGATTCGGCAGCAACTGTTCCATTACCCAGTCTTCATCTGCTGAGTTGTAGGAAACAAAGGCATCATACTTGTATTTCTCTTCCTGGTCCCTTAAGCGACGCCACTGTTCTCCGAACCATGATCGAAACACATAGTAGCCGTACTTAAACTTCCAATAAAGTCTGACATAGAGAAATGGTATTAAGGTTAATAATATTGTGAATGTAAAAGTTAAGGAAAAGAGGTAGAGTTCTATGTCCAAATAACACACATTAGTATCAAAGTTGTGAAAATATGAGCCTGGATGTTCTTGGCATGTAATATTGTAAAGATATGGAAATTGGAGTCTCTTATTGCTTACGGTCCAGTTCTGTAGATCACTATTCTGGCAGCCACAACTGAGAGGACAACTGCGCATGTCAATGTATGTTAGATTGGTCAGATTGTCCAGTAAACTGATGTCCAAAGACATCATGGCATTGCGATTCAGATGTAGTGTCTTTAGTCCTGTCAAATTTCCAAAGACTTCTTTTGAAAAAGATTTAATCCCCATGTTCTCAACAAATAACATCTTCAATTTTCTAAGGTTTTTGAAAATACCAGGTTTGAGTTGGGCGATCCCGACACATGAGTCGACTAGAGTTAAGAACTCCAAGCTTTTCAGGTCATCAAATGTTTCATCACCAAATCCAATGATATGGTTGTTGGTGAGGTAAAGTCTTTTTAGAGAAGTTAGACCCCGGAAAAACGCACGCGGCAACAAGTATATGCCATTTGGTTTCTGCGCATCAAGTTTCAGGTCGAGAAGCCTCGACATATTAATAAACGGCGAGTATGTATGCTCTTTCAAATACCTAATTTGGTTATCCTGTAAATCCAGCACCTGCAGGGTGGCATGAAGTTTCCCAAAGAGACTGCTGTCGATCATATTCAGACGATTTCTATCTAAATACAAATTAGCCAAGCTATGCAGCCCATCAAATGCATGTGGCTTCAGCTGAGTGATCTTGTTCCCACCTAAATCTAAAATACTTAGATTTGACAGAGAATGAAAGGTAAAGTTGAAAATTACAGCTATTTGGTTGTTGCGCAGGTTGAGAGTCTTCAGGCTGGTAAGATCTTCAAAGCTGTCGTTGTAGACATCAGTCAAAAGGTTGTTGTCGAGACGAAGTGTAACAAGATCTTTGAGTCCACTTAAGGCTTTATGGTCCATATAAGCAATTATGTTTATATTTAGCTCGAGGTTTGTTAATTTTGGTGTATTACTGAAGGCAAAAACACTGACCTGTAGAATACGATTGTATCGATAGCTCAGGTTTCTCAGGCTGTAGAGCTTTTTTGTTTTGTTGCAGGACATTAGCTTGGTCAGATGGTTATGTTCCAGTTTGAGACTTTCCAGTTGGTTCTGACCGTGCAGAAACTGCAAGCAGCCCGTGGTTTTTATTTCGTTTCGTGAGAGGTCCATTACACCTGTGATATTGGGGCAATGATAAAATGTGTTGTTTTTTAGAGCTCTAATGGAATTGCCCTCGAGGAACATTTTAGGTATGTGTTGCTTTTTATGGTGGTTATGTTGCAGAAGAAAACACAGCGAAGACAGCGCACGAGAGTCCTTCAGTTTTAAACCAGAGAAGTCGATGCTCCACGGTCGTACATTTGTATGATTAAGAAGCTTGCTAGCAGAGATGTTGGTAAAGCGCAAGCGCAGGTACGTTATATTCTCCAGATTCAGGCTCTGAAAAGCCTCGAATGATAACTTTTTGTTGTCTGAGAAATCTAGCACTTTCACATACATAAGGAAAGACTGGTCACATCCCAGTGTGTATAGTTTATTATCACTGAGGTATAGTCTGGCAAGAGACTCTGGCAGACGGTGGGAGTGATGCAGGGTGGTAAGCTTGTTAAAAGAAAGGTCCAGTTTTATCAAGCTGGACAGGTTTGTTATGCATTCAACCAAAGCGGAAAAGTTTTTCAGGTTATTCCGGCGTAGGTCAAGAATCTGTAGGTTTGTCAATTTGGAAAACAGGAACACATCAGTATTATTGAGTTTGTTGCTTCCCAGGAGCAGCTGTGTGAGGTTATGGAGGTCACTGAAGACATCACGGTGGAGAGATAATATGCTATTGCAGGACAGATTTAAAATCTGAAGTTGATGCAGATTACTAAAAGCATCTTTGTGGATTTCAACAATATGGTTAACGTCCAGTACCAGAGAAGTCAGATTGGACAGATGATCGAAGCTTCGGCCTTGAACATATGTAGTGTTACTGCGAGAAACTGTAAGGTTTGTTGCTGTGGGAAATACATCTTGCACAATTGTAGTTATGTCTGGTTCGTGACATTTAATACATCTGAAGGTTTTATGATTAGAATCTGGGATCTCTATGCAACTCCTGAAACTGTAGCTGAAGGCAAGTTTAAGGAGGCAGATAAATACTGCCTTTAGGATCAGTTCGCGGCATGCAGAATCTGCCATGTTTTTCAATTCCACTTTTAAATAACTGCCTTCATCAAAGACCAACACTACGAGGTTCTTCACTCAAGTATGAGCAGCACCTAATCCAATATTTAGAGTTTAACACAGCCAGCTGCTAGAAAAAAAGAGGGGAAGGTTATAATTAGTTTAAAAATAAATCTGAAATAAAATCGTTACTTATTGATCCGTAATGTCAAATTGACTTTTTTTTTTATGTATAAAATACAACAGAAACAGACTATGGATGTTTTATGTGTTTATTTTATTTATTTTCAGATTAATAAAATGACTTCAAATGTGATTGAAGTATATCTAATGTATATGAATACAGGCAGTTAAAAGGTAGATACAAAAACATTACTCCTAATATTAAATTACACCTAAACAAACTTCTCTATGTACTCTTATAAAATCCATCTCGGGTGGCAATTTCCCACTTCTCAGACTCTATTTCCCCCTTTTGTTTTTAAATCAACTTGCTTAAAATACGTAAATAATAAAACAATAATGGATTGAAACAACCAAACATGTTAAATAAAATATCTTTGTAAGTTTTTGTAAATGCATGACACATACATACTTTTCTCTTTTTTCACATGCAACCATTTGCTAATGATACTGATGTTAACATACATACGAATGCATAAATCTTGTCATGGTGAACAAAGTAGACGGAGAGCTATGTAACATTATGTAAACAAATTGTTCTCTATAGTGTTAACAGGACAAATACAGAAAAAAAAAATCTCCGACTCACTATTTCAAAAACCATCAGTGAGCAATCCTAAATAACCCAAGATCTCATATCTTTCATAAATTAATTTCATCATATGGCTATTTGTCATTTGAACATTCTCTAAATATAAACAGAAATGTATTTCAGTGCCTTACCTTCATTATATTGTTCCCGATAATTTTGCAAAACTGTCCTAGCCATTCTCTCTCTTTTAAACAGGAATAGAAAGAGGAACCATAAAGGTTTCAAGCCCGAGCAAAGAAGAACAGACAATGGGACACAATGCCTGATCCAATTACTTAGATTTTGCAGTAAAAGTTTGAATACTTTTTTAAACAAATTTAATAATTTAATTAAGGATCAATTCGTAATGTAAATTCTGATGTAACGGTAATTTATAGTGTGGAATATTCTAAACAAACAATAAGTCAGACAAACAAAAATCCAGCCATCTAGGCATTTTTAAACAGGCAATTCTCTTCCCTTAATTTGATTTAAATTAACCTCTCGCCTTCTGTTCTCGAGCCATCTGACAGAGTCCACAGAAAGGACAGCAGGTCATAATCACCCAGTCATCACAGACAGAGCCCTAAAAGACAAAAGGCACTTACTGCATTGCTATTCTTTGTCAACGTTATTGATGTTATGAAATAATAGATTTCAGCAGGAATTTCAACACGACATCAACATCAGAAAAAGCAATAATCAATACTGAAAATCATTTTTATTGCATGGCCTACATTAATACGATATTTGTCACGGATGCTGGTTCTCAATGCAATCATAGCTCCAGGTAGGAAGGGCAAACAGCAGCTGTCACCATTATCCTGTGCCACTTTACAACCCAAGATGCAAGGAATAAATGTCCCACACAGACCTGAGGAGCAAACCAGTGTCAGAATTCACACTTTTTTTTGTTTTGGCAATATGAGGCTTGTGAGGTTCAAGCCACTTACTCATCAAATTATTTGAAGAGATAGTTCATTCGGATTTACTCATCCTCTATTTGAGTAAATCCTCTATTTCTTACTTTTGCGGGACACGAAAGAAAATATTTTGAAAAATGTTTTAACTGTTTTTGTTCAGGTCCAAAACAACTGACTTACATTGTACTGTATGGACAAAACATTCTTCAAAGAAAGTCATACAGGTTTGAAATGACACGAGTGAATACTTTATTTTTAGGGAGTAAGTTTCATTTTTAGGGAAGCGATTCCTTTAACAACTTACCCAATTTATAATCTCTATTACCATTACATAAGCCAAATAGATTTACATGAATAATAATAAAAAATAATAATGATGCCAATCTATCTCCCTATCTCTCACTCACACATATACACTCACAAATGCCGCAGTCCTCACAACAGTCACAGACATCAGAGCTCCAGTGAGAAACAGTGTAGCTGGTTACAGTCATTTGTGGCTGGGAAGTCATTGCTTCTGTTTGATATGACATCACTGACACACAGCAAATTATATCATTTACAATCAGCAGTATACAGTAAATACAGTAAAGTTGTCTTTTTGCTACAAAACATGTATTTTTATTTGATGGCTATTATAGAAAAAGATTGGTTAAATAAGTATGAATTAGGACATAACATGTGATGTCATTTCTAAGCCAGATGGAAGTTTAAAATGTTATCCTCTCTCACCTGTTTCCCTGGAGAGGCTTCCTGGTACTGTATGTGTCTCACTTCCTCAGGGAATGATGTTCAATTTCTGATAGTTTCACAGTGAAGTTGGAAATCACCTCTACATGATGTAGGGGAGGAGAAAATGTGGTTACCTGGTGAGTGGCTTATGCGATCTGTAAACTAAAAGGTGAAGTGTTTGATTTGTGGGTGAGGAGTTTTACACTATTTCAGGTCTCCACACCCTTCCATTAACACAGTATATGTTATCTACAACCAATAAAACATTTAGATGAGAACATTGTGTTTTTGTACCTCTTGAATCAAGAATCTGTGATTTGTTAATTCTCTTGAACCTTTATTTAACTGACAAATGTACATAGAAATTATTTCCAATGTTTTCACTGACCAACTTAATTTTATTTTGTAAATATAAACAAGTTTTGATTTTGATGGCTGCTACACACTCCAAAAAAGTTGGGACAGAGACATGTTTACCACTGTGTCACATCAACTTTCCTTTAAATTACACTTTTTAATCATTTGGGAATTGAGGATACTAAATGTTGAAGTTTTGTAAGTGGAATATTTGCAGAATTTTGCCTGATATAAGACATCTACTCAACAGTCTGTGGTCATCGTTGTCCGATTCTCCTTTTCATGATGAGCCACACACACATTTTCAATAAGTGACAGATTTGGACCTCATGCAGGCAGTCAGACACATCCCTTCTATGGTGCAGAGGGTCTAGAAACCACTCAGTTTTAGCATGTGCAGAATGAGGCCTGGCACTGTCTTGCTTGCAGGAAAGATGTCATCTTGATGGCAGTTTATGTCTCTGTACAATCCAAATATATGCCTCCATGCCAATGGTACCTTCACACAGATGCAAGTCACCTATGCCGTTTGCACTGATGCACCTCCATGATAGATTTTTGCTTTTGCACCTGTCGCTGAAGAATGTCTAGTTGGTCCCTTTTGTGTTTGGGACTGAGAACTCGATGTCCATTTTTTCCATAAACAAGCTGAAACTGGACTCATCTGAACACAGCACACATTTCCACTGTCTTCTGAGATGAGCTTGGGCCCAGAGAACTCGCCGGCATCTCCGCATAGAACTGATGTATAGCTTTCTCCTTGCGTAATAGAGATTCAAGTGGCATTTCTTGATGCAGAGTCACACTGTGTTCAGTGAAAATGTTTTTTCCAAAGTACTCCTGAGTACACATGGCTGTATTTAACAGAGTAGCATGATGGTTTCTCATGCAATGCCATCTGAGGGCTCAAAGGTCATGCACATTTAACTGAGGTCTCCTGTCTTGCCCTGCCATACACAGACTGAGATTTCTCTGGATTCCCTGAATCTTTTCACAATATTATGTATGGTAGATGTAGGCCGCTGTACGTGAGCTGTATCGTTCAGTTTCGTTCCGACAAACGGGGCACTACATTTTCTTTTGCTCAATATGTTCAACGTTAATAAAAGGTATCCAAGCAAAAAGTTCTCCACGCCTTATCCTGCAGTTAATGAGAAAAGTGTAATTTATTGGCGCACTATATTGACTGCGTATTGAGATATAAAACTGTAGAGCTAGATTTTCAACCAATCAGCATTGAAAATGTAAGTAGCCTAGGTCAAAGCCAAAATCAAGCCAATATCACTACGCACATGTAAACATGGAGGAGGACGTAAGCAGCGCATCTTCATCTGATAGCGGCGATCAAGCTCGATTAACACCCGTAAAGTGTATTCTTTATGTCGAAAAAGATGGTGGGAAATGTCCGCAGCCATTTACTGAAGTCCGATGGGAAAAAATCAAGCAATGTGCGAAGGAATGGCTCAAAACGTCGGACACTACGGAGCAGGGACGTGCAGAGAGTTCCTCAGGGGCAGGGGCTCAAATGTAAAAAAGGGGCATATATATATATATATATATATATATATATATATATATACATATATATATATATACATATATATATATATATATATATATATATATATATATATATATATATATATATATATATATATATTAGTATTATAAGTAGGCTATAAGTATAAGTATATACTACTATTTTTTATGTTTTTTAAAGAAGCCTTTTATGCTCACCAAGGCTGCATTTATTTGATCTAAAATACAGAAAAAAACTGTAGGAATATTGTGAAATATTACTACAATTTGAAATAATTGTTTTCTATATACTTTATACTATTATAATATACTAACCTTTGATACTTTATTCAGGATTCTTAGTTAAAAAAAGAACAGCATGTTAAAATAGAAATATTTTGTATACCAATATACACTAACATTCAAAAGTTTGGGGTCAGTCATTTTCTTTCTTTTTTTTTATAAAAGAAATTAATACTATTATTCATCAAGGGTGTGCTAAATTGATATAAAAAAGTGACAATTAAGACTTATAAAAGAATTTCTGTTTTAATTTAATGTTGTTCTATTTAACTTTTTATTCATCAATGAATCCTGATCCTGAAAGTATCACAGGTTCAATAAAAAAACTGTTTCCAACATTGATAATAAATCAGCATATTAGAATGATTTCTGAAGAATCATGTGACACTAAAGACTGGAGTTATGGCTGTTGAAAATCCAGCTTTGCATCACAAAAATAAATTACATATATTTTTAAAGTATATTAAAATAGAAAACTATTATTTTAAATTGTAATTTTTTTTTTAAATTGAAGTAATTTTTACTACTACCATTAATGCTACTTTTGGTGCTGTTTTGTGCAGTGCTTTGTAGTCAATTAGCATCAACTGTTTCAACGACGCGGATTCAGATCGTTCATAAATGTAATTTTCAAACGATTTATGAATGACCAGAAAATTACCGCTCCACTTCACATTGTCCAATGAAATTTGAACTTCTTGTGCCCTGCATGTGCCAGTTGACGATTGGTCGGTGTATTATACATGAAAAACAGGCTTCAATGAATTATGTAATATTTTAAAATATGTGATATGTTGATTTTTAATTGAATTGACACACTACCTTTTATTATTGGAAAAAAAAAAAAGTTTAAAAATTGCGTCGTGCCATATAGGCCTACTCACTGAAATAACCATATTTGGCTCGACAGCGGTTCCCGAGCAGTCTGTGGAATACTTTTTACACAGTGCATTTTCATTTTAAAACGCATAACCTTCGCTACGGTTGCGCCTGCTGTCCACACACACTACTCCGGAGTTTTCGACCCTCGAAGGGAGACTGACCTCTTCAGTCAAGTCCGAAGCAAGACAGTCACACGCAAGTGATGCAACGCGTCAAGGCAACGACACCTCAGACTGACAGAAACGTAAAAACATACGAGTGCGCCGCAGCGCAGAGACGCAGGGGGGAGAGAGAGAGAGAGAGAGAGAGAGAGAGAGAGAGAGAGAGAGAGAGAGAGAGAGAGAGAGAGAGAGAGAGCGCTTCAGAACTCCTGACCTGATATTTAGATACACTATTCAATAAATATATTTGTTTGACAGGGAAGCTGTGCGCAAACAGGAATATTATTTTTCAAAAATTAAAAAAAGCACCTCAGAAAAAGGGCACTTTCTCTCCAGGAATAAAAAGGGCAGGTTCTCAAGCCCCTTTTGATGTCTATGTGTGCACGTGCCTGCTACGGAGCTAGCTGTTGATCGAGAGGGGATAAAATCTTTGAATGGCAGGGGGAGCTGCCACTTGACCAGTCACAGATATATGCGCCTGCCACTGCATTATATGCGCCTGCCACTCGACCAGTCACGGACATATGTGCCTGCCACTGCGTTATATGCGCCTGCCACTCGACCAGTCACAGATATATGCGCCTGCCACTGCGTTATATGCGCCTGCCACTCGACCAGTCACAGATATATGCGCCTGCCACTCGACCAGTCACAGATATATGCGCCTGCCACTGCATCATATGCGCCTGCCACTCGACCAGTCACAGATATATGCGCCTGCCACTCGACCAGTCACGGATATATGCGTCTGCCACTCGAACTTACACAATATGTAATATATGTTTTTAAACCAAATGCAGCGCATATCACCTGAAGCCAGCGGGAGCCAGAACGGTACGCACAATAGGTTAATATTCATCATTAACCAAACGCTTTTCGCCTGACTTACAACTACTCTACCAGCTTTTTTTAATCCTGAGCACCAGTCTCGTGAGGCTTGCGCCTGCCTCAAAATCTCTCACCGTTTTAATATACAAGACGGACCCACAGACAGTGCAATGCTGATCTTATTTACCTATTTCTCATCTGATCTTATATTTTATTCGCTCTTTTTATCCGTATATGGGAGTGCGCTAGTGGCTCTATTAAGCCTCGCGCCAGCCACAAGATCTCTCACTGTTTACACCTATCAGACACTCCTAATGATACACGAGAGCACACAGACAAGTGTAATACAGATCTTATTTACCTATTTCTCATCTGATCTTATATTTTATTCGCTCTTTTTATCCGTATATGGGAGTGCGCTCGTGGCTCTATTAAGCCTCGCGCCAGCCACATGATCTCTCACTGTTTACACCTATCAGACACTCGGGATTGATACACGAAAAACACACAGACAGTGCAATCCTGCTCTTATTTACCCATTTTCTCACCTTATCTTATATTTTATTCGCTCTTTTTATCCGTATATGGGAGTGCGCTCGTGGCTCTATTAAGCCTCGCACCAGCCACCAGCCACAAGATCTCTCACTGTTTACACCTATCAGACACTCCTAATGATACACGAGAGCACACAGACAAGTGTAATACAGATCTTATTTACCTATTTCTCATCTGATCTTATATTTTATTCGCTCTTTTTATCCGTATATGGGAGTGCGCTCGTGGCTCTATTAAGCCTCGCACCAGCCACAAGCCACGATCTCTCATTGTTTTCATCTACCAGAAACTCGGGATTGATACACGAAAACACACAGACAGTGCAATCCTGCTCTTATTTACCCATTTTCTCACCTTATCTTATATTTTATTCGCTCTTTTTATCCGTAGCCTATATGGGAGTGCGCTCGTGGCTCTATTGAGCCTCGCACCAGCCACACGATCTCTCACTGTTTACACCTATCAGACACTCCTAATGATACACGAGACCACACAGACAAGTGCAATACAGATCTTATTTACCTATTTCTCATCTGATCTTATATTTTATTCGCTATTTTTATCCGTATATGGGAGTGCGCTCGTGGCTCTATTAAGCCTCGCACCAGCCACAAGATCTCTCACTGTTTACACCTATCAGACACTCCTAATGATACACGAGAGCACAGACAGTGCAATAGAGATCTTATTTACCTATTTCTCATCTGATCTTATATTTTATTCGCTGTTTTTATCCGAATATGGGAGTGCGCTCTATTAAGCCTCGCGCCAGCCACCAGCCCCCGATCTCTCACTGTTTTCATCTACCAGACACTCGGGATTGATACACGAAAACACACAGACAGTGAAATCCTGCTCTTATTTACCCATTTTCTCACCTTATCTTATATTTTATTCGCTCATTTTGCCCGTGATGAAGCGCGTCTCGATCGTGGCTCTTAACCGTCACCAGCCACCAGATCTCTCACTGTTTTCATCTACCAGACACTCGGATCAATACACGAAAACACACAGACAGTGCAATCCTGCTCTTATTTACCTTAATTTCATCTTATCTAATATTTTATTTGCTCTTTTTGCCCGTGATGAAGCGCGTCTCGATCGTGGCTCTTACGTCACCAGCCACAAGATCGCTCACTGTTTTAGACACTCGGATTGATACACTCGACATACAAACAGTGCAATCCTGCTCTTATTTACCTATTTGACATCTTATCTTATTTTTTATTAGCTCCTTTGTCCCATAATATGGAGCGCGTCTCGTGGCCAGCCACAAGATCTCTCACGTTACAGCGCCTGATACTCCGATTGACATTTTCTGAAGGAGAATGTTTTTGACCACTCCATTAAGTTTTGTTTTGTATAAAGCATTTCCTTAAAGTGAATTTCGTTTTGTATAAATTGTATCTTAATATTAATCAATGTTTGATCAACCATTTCCCTGGATTTTATAAATAAGAAGCAAATATAGCAGACATAGTCCTATAACAATAAAATCATGACATATTTGCATTGCACGTTCCTCACATGCATGAGAAATAATGTCTAGTCTAGTTTTAAACGAAACAATTCAAAACAAAAATAAAAAGGCTACTTTCAGATAATGTAATCCGTATGAAATGAGCATTTCTCTCCGCGCGTTCACTACTGCGAAGATGGCGAGTCCAACTTCAGCCAACACTGTCACAGAAAACACTTTATGGATGGGTGGAGGTGGTGGTTGTGTCACCCCGTGCCACCCACAGGCTCACTAAAGAACCTATCTTATTAATTACTGGATATCTGAAGCTAAGAAAATGTAGTCGAGTTACGAGTATTGGTTGCAGAAAATGTATATTAATTGAAATCAGCAGCCCCCATCCAAAAGTGTATACAGGTAGCCTAACTACTTAAAAAGGTACTTAAACAATATTTCATAAACCACAATGTGATGTTTAAATATTCAATTTACTCACTTGACTTTGAAATGTTCTGTGACTGACAGTTTGTTCTCCTGCACCATTCCTGGATGACAGGCAGCTGTAAAACAGTGAGAGATCTTGTGGCAGTACGCGAGAGGCTGACGCGACGAGCCACGAGACGCGCTCCATCACGGGCAAAAAGAGCTTATAAAATTATTAGATATGACAAAAAGGTAAATAAGAGCAGGATTGCACTGTGTGTGTGTTTTCGTGTATCATTCCGAGTGTCGGGTAGACCGTAGAGCCACGAGTGCACTCCCATATACGGATAAAAAACAGCGAATAAAATATAAGATCAGATGAGAAATAGGTAAATAAGATCTGTACTGCACTGTGGTTGTAGGGATCTTGTGGCTGGTGGCTGGTGCGAGGCTTAATAGAGATAAAAAGAGCGAATAAAATATAAGATAAGGTCAGAAAATGGGTAAATAAGAGCAGGATTGCACTGTCTGTGTGTTTTCGTGTATCAATCCCGAGTGTCTGGTAGATGAAAACAGTGAGAGATCATGTGGCTGGTGGCTGGCGCGAGGCTTAATAGAGCCACGAGCGCAATATACGGATAAAAACAGCGAATAAAATATAAGATCAGATGAGAAATAGGTAAATAAGATCTGTATTGCACTGTATGTGTGCTCTCGTGTATCATTAGGAGTGTCTGATAGGTGTAAACAGTGAGAGATCGTGTGGCTGGTGCGAGGCTTAATAGAGCCATGAGCGCACTCCCATATACGGATAAAAAGAGCGAATAAAATATAAGATAAGGTGAGAAAATGGGTAAATAAGCGCAGGATTGCACTGTCTGTGTGTTTTCGTGTATCAATCCCGAGTGTCTGGTAGATGAAAACAGTGAGAGATCGTGTGGCTGGTGGCTGGCGCGAGGCTTAATAGAGCCACGAGCGCACTCCCATATTCGGATAAAAACAGCGAATAAAATATAAGATCAGATGAGAAATAGGTAAATAAGATCTGTATTGCACTGTCTGTGTGCTCTCGTGTATCATTAGGACTGTCTGATAGGTGTAAACAGTGAGAGATCTTGTGGCTGGTGCGAGGCTAGAGCCACGAGCGCAGTCCCATATACGCATAAAAAGAGGAATAAAATATAAGATCAGATGAGAAATAGGTAAATAAGATCAGCATTGCACTGTCTGTGGGTCCGTCTTGTATATTAAAACAGTGAGAGATTTTGAGGCAGGCGCAAGCCTCACGAGACTGGTGCTCAGGACAGGAGGAATAAAAAAAGCTGGTAGAGTAGTTGTAAGTCAGGCGAAAAGCGTTTGGTTAATGGTGAATATTGACCTATTGTGCGTACCGTTCTGGCTCCCGCTGGCTTTAGGGGATATGCGCTGCATTTGGTTTAAAAACATATATTACATATTGTGTAAGTTCGAGTGGCAGGCGCATATATCCGTGACTGGTCGAGTGGCTGGCGCATATATCTGTGACTGGTCGAGTGGCAGGCGCATATGATGCAGTGGCAGGCGCATATATCTGTGACTGGTCGAGTGGCAGGCGCATATAATGCAGTGGCAGGCGCATATATCTGTGACTGGTCGAGTGGCAGGCGCATATAACGCTGTGGCAGGCACATATATCTGTGACTGGTCGAGTGGCAGGCGCATATAACGCAGTGGCAGGCACATATGTCCGTGACTGGTCGAGTGGCAGGCGCATATAACGCAGTGGCAGGTGCAAATAACTGTGACTGGTCGAGTGGCAGCTCCCCCTGCCACGCAAAGATTTTACCCCTACAGTGTTGATCCCATGCTGCAGGTAAGTTACTTTCATAACATATGAATATTTTTTCATTATTTTTGGGTGGTGCTAATTTACAAACTTTTGTCACATCAGAATCCCGATAAAAACATCGACATGAGAGACGTTGTCCTCCGTTGCTTAATCTGTTATCTGGGCAAAAAAGAGGATGACATCATCCAAGAGTATAATGTAATTGACTATAATTATTCTATTTATGGTGTTTTGAGAAATGTATTTGTACATTTATGGTGTTTTGAGAAATGTGTTTGTACATTGTTTTTATTTATAAAAATAGAAATGCAACTTAAACAATAATCTTTTTTCCAATTAAAAAAATAGAAATGCAACTTAAACAACAATCTTTTTTCCAATTAAATTATATAAAGCTAATGTGAAAATATTTAACACAATATAGATTTTTGTCAGCCACTATATGAAAAAAGGTAACACTTTATTTTGATGGTCCACTTTAGACATTCTACCGACTATAAGTAACTGCAACTACATGTTAACTTAATCTATTAACCCTAACCTAGCAGTCTACTAATACTCTGAGTTAGTTGACATGTACAGTTAGTAGAATGTCTATAGTGGACCATCGAAATTTAATCCCCCCCAACTCCCCAGAGTTGCATGTACCCCATGCACACCGTTTGACCATTTTAAACTTAAAATGACAAGAAAAAACATATAAAAACAAATGAAAACTGACTAACTGCAATGCATTTCAATGGACGTGGAAGCAGAGAATGTCCGAGTGTATGGGTTAGCTATGCGCACTGTGGTTGGCTCATCGCGTTTGGGGGCGTGGCTTAGTCATAGGTCAATTGTTTTTGTGTGCAGATCTCAGAGCCTAGGCTGCCTACAGAGACGCGTTTTTTTGATGGCCTGCTTATGGGGCGGCCAGCTAGCGGATCGTTAGGAAAGATTAGATGAATGTGATAATTTATTTTTGGGCCTGAAATCGACTCGGTTACTAACGTAACCTCGGTTCCCTGAGAGGAGGGAACGAGTATTGCGTAAGTAGCTTACGCTATGGGAAAACTCCTTTTCTCGAGAATATTGAAGTCTTTATGTAAAACGCATTGCAGCTGCACAGCTGACAGCAATGAACGAAGGAGCTCTGTCATTGGCTGTGCTGCGGCAACTTGCTCGAACCAATGACGGGGCGACTCTGAATGCGCGACCAATGAGAGCGCTTCGCGCCCGCGCGCCTCAGAGCCTGCCAAGATGGGCGTGGCCAAGAGCTATATACTGGGCGCCCCGTCATGAGAGTTCTTTAGGTTAAAACGACTGAAGCGAACTAACCAAGCACAAGCACGGCAGCTTACGCAATACTCGTTCCCTCCTCTCAGGGAACCGAGGTTACGTTAGTAACCGAGTCGTTCCTTTTCGAGAGGTCTCTCCTATTGCGTAAGTAGCTTACGCTATGGGAACACCATGCAAAACGCCGTGCGTGCTGAACTTCGCCTTATGATAGCCAGAGGCAGGTGCCTGAGCTGAAAAGCAAAGTTATCATCCAACTAGCCGGCAGAGGCGAGCTTTATATGTGGGAAAAAATACAGAGCGGCTAGAAGGCGCTCAGTGTGACACAAGCACATACATAATCTAGATACGAACTCGTAGTTCAACTAGCATCATGCTGATAGTACATTGGAATGCAATGTCGGGACCTCTAGGTTGTAGAACCTGATAAATGTGGACGGTGAGGCCCAGCCTGCCGCCGCACAAATATCCTCGATCGGTATCCCGCTCGACCATGCCCAGGAAGAAGCCACACTCCTGGTGGAGTGTGCTTTGACTCCCCAGGGGCATTGAAGCCCCTTAGCTTCATAAGCCAGCGCTATAGCTTCAACTATCCAGTGAGAGATTCTCTGCTTTGAAACGGCGGAACCTTTCATACGGCCGCCAAAGCATACAAACAGTTGTTCTGTCTGTCTGAATAGGGCAGAACGCTCCAAATACACTCTGAGAGCCCTAACGGGGCAGAGTAGATTAGCGTCGTGTTCGTCTGCTTGAGACGATAGCGATAACCTGTAGATAACCTGTGCTCTGAAGGGAGTGGTGAGCACTTTAGGAATATACCCATGTTTCGGTCTAAGGACGACCCTGCAGTCGTTAGGTCCGAATTCTAGGCAGGCAGCGCTTGTCGAAAGCGCGTGCAGGTCGCCCACTCTCTTGACCGAGGCGAGTGCCATTAAGAGCGCAGTCTTGAGCGAGAGCTGTTTAAGGTGCACGGTTCGGAGTGGTTTGAACGGGGGCCCTTTAAGAGCGTCTAGGACAGTAGCTAGGTCCCAGATCGGCACTAAGGGGGGGCGTGAAGGGTTCATCGTCCTAGGGCCCCTTAGGAAACGAATAATTAGGTCGTTTCTTCCCAATGGACGTTCCATTACAGGGTCGTGTGACGCTGTGATTGCCGCCACATATACTTTGAGCGTGGAGGGGGTGCGGCCCGCCTCCAGAAGCCCTTGTAGAAAAGCGAGTACGTTCGTAATCTCGCATGTTTCAGGGTTCAGGCCCTTGGCATTACACCAGTCACTGAACACTTTCCATTTCTGGGCATATAAGCGTCTCGTGGAGGGCGCCCGCGCCTCAGCGATGGTATTTAGTGCTCCGCTCGTGAGGTTCCTGGGAACCCGTTGAGGGGCCATGCATGAAGGGCCCACAGATCGGGGCGGGGATGAAATATCATCCCGCTGGCCTGACTGAGGAGGTCTGGCCTCAGTGGAATCAGCCGTGGTGTAGATTGCATTTGCATCAGATCTGGAAACCATGTTTGATTCTTCCAGAGTGGGGCTATCAGCATCACTGCGTTTTTCTCCTCTCTGACCCGACTGATGACCTGTGGCAGCATTGCGATCGGGGGAAAGGCATATAAGGGGCGGCTCGGCCAGCTCTGGGTGAGCGCGTCCGTGCTTTTCGTGAAGAAAAGAGAGCAGTGCGCGTTCTCCTTGGAGGCGAAGAGGTCGATCTCCGCTTTGCCAAAGGTTTTCCATAACCATTGAATCGTCAGCGGGTTGAGAGCCCATTCTCCTGAGAGAATCTTGTCTCTGGATAGCATGTCTGCCCCCTGGTTCAGGGCGCCTGGCACATGCGCTGCTCTCAGCGAGCGCAAGTTGTGCTGGGACCATAAAATGAGTCTCCTGGCCATTGAATGCATGGAGCTCGACCTGAGTCCACCCTGGCGATTTATGTACGACACTACCGTCATGTTGTCCGTTCGGACCAGGACGTGTTCGTTTTTTAGATGTGGGAGCAGGGCTCTTAGAGCCAAAGCGACCGCTTTCATTTCCAGACAGTTTATGTATAGGCGCTTCTCCGGGTTTGACCAAAAGCCGGAGACAGGCCTGCCCTCGTAAAGGGCCCCCCAACCTATTTTGGAGGCATCTGTCGTTATCATCTTTCTCCTTGTGTTCACACCCAGACTCACGCCTGACTGGTACCAGTCGGCGGCTTTCCAGTGCGTCAGGGCTTTTATACAGCCGTGGTTCGCTCTGATTAAAAAGTGACCCGAACGCCACGCATGAGTAGGGACGCGGCTCTTGAGCCAGCATTGGAGAGGGCGCATATGCAACAATCCTAGCTGGAGTACGGACGATGCTGAGGCCATGAGACCGAGCATCCTCTGAAACCGCTTGACGGGGGCGCGCGCGCCCGCCCTGAATGATGTTGCAAGGCGCCGGATGGTGAGCGCGCGCTCTGATGAGAGACGCGCTGTCATTTGCATCGAGTCTAGAACTATTCCCAGGAAAGAAATCCTCTGGCTGGGAGATAGTATGCTTTTTGCAAAATTGATTCTTAGACCCAGGCATTCTAAATGGCTGATAATCCAAGATCGGTGTGTTATTAACTGACTTTCTGATTGAGCTAGAACCAGCCAATCGTTGAGATAATTCAGTATTCGCACTCCCCTTCACCTTGGGGGGGAAAGTGCTGCATCCATACATTTCGTGAATGTACGGGGAGCCAGGGACAGGCCGAACGGGAGTACTGTGTACTGGTATGACTGTCCCTCGAAAGCGAATCTCAGAAACGGCCTGTGATGAGGCGCTATTGAAATGTGAAAGTAAGCATCTTTCAGATCCACTGAGAGAAACCAATCTCCTGGGCGTACTTGCGCGAGGATATGCTTGGTTGTTAACATTCTGAACAAGCGAATCATTAGTGCTTTGTTCAGGTGTCTGAGATCTAGGATGGGGCGGAGACCGCCATCCTTTTTCGGGACGAGAAAATAGCGGCTGTAAAAACCTGCCTCGCTCAGAGAGGGGGAAACTCTGAACATGTGAACACTCCTTTCTCACTTTCGTCTCGACCACAGTCGTAAAACGTGGTGGTCTGCGAGCGAACTGGAGCGAGTATCCGTGCTTTACTATATTCAATACCCATTTCGGCATATCTGGAATGTTTTCCCATGCCGCTGCGTGTACAGATATGGGCTGAATACAGGCTAGGGGCGGGCCGCTGTGACGAAGGGACCCGGCCAGCGAATCGCCTGAGCTCGTAGCTCTCAGAGGCGCGGGCGCGCGCTGAGCAGCTGAGTGAATGGGCGCGTGTGTGATTACAACAGCGCGCGCTGTGTCTGTAAAACTCGCAGCCTGAGCTGGGGTTGTGTTTGACACTGTAAGGACAGTGTTTATAAGTGGGGGTGCATAAACAGTGGTAGGCACACGCGTCACTTTTATAATGTTTCCCGCTTTTACTGGGGATGAATTTATAACTGTGTGAACAGTGCTTGTGTGTAGTGGTGCGTACATGACCGTAGGCGACCCCGTAGTGTGGAGAGACCCAGGTCATCACATTCCGGGCATCCGCCCTTGGTCAAAGCAGCTTCTGCGTGGTCCCGGCCCAGGCAGCGAGTGCAGATGATGTGACGATCCCCGTCCGGGAGAAGGTCTCTGCACGACGCGCAGGAAGGCATTTGAAACAACGCCTCAGAAAATTGCTCTTTTACAAGTGTCGCGGGGCGAACAGATGTAAAATACTTGCGTGTGTAGCACGCCGGATGGCTCAGTAGGATGGCGTCGAAGGCGGCTGAAGGTGCCGACGTCCTCGTAGCAATCCCGCTGGTATGCTTTTTGACGGCGGCGAAGCTTCAATAATCCGGAGGATTCAGCGAAGAAGGTGTTCGCTGAAGGAGATTAAATCTAAATAACTCTCATGACGGGGCGCCCAGTATATAGCTCTTGGCCACGCCCATCTTGGCGGGCTCTGACGCGCGCGGGCGCGAATCGCTCTCATTGGTCGCGCATTCAGAGTCGCCCCGTCATTGGTTCGAGCAAGTTGCTGAGCACAGCCAATGACCGAGCTCCTTCGTTCATTGCTGTCAGCTGTGCAGCTGCAATGCGTTTTACATAAAGACTTCAATATTCTCGAGAAAAGGAGTTTTCCCATAGCGTAAGCTACTTACGCAATAGGAGAGACCTCTCGAAAGGGAACGCTGATACAACCTTTAATGTTTGTTTTACAGTGTGACAATGGAGATATCCTGCAGCACATAATGAAAATTGCCATCTGCAAGAGGGATTATCAGGAGGATTTCAGCATCATCTTGGAGGGGATGCAAGTCATGGCATGGCTTGGAAAATCTGGCAAGAGCCTGTGCTGTTCTTCTTGGACTCACGTATGCACTAAACCTCACCTACCCGAAATAACTTTTGAGGCCTTTCAGAAGCTCTTCTTGGAACTGGATGTTTGCAAGTTTTCCCTGAAATTATAACACTTAAAAACAAACTCATGACTTAGATTGAGACAATGCATTATGACCAAGTTCTGCTGTAAAAAACTGCATTGATTGATGAACGTTTAATATTGTTCTACATACAAGCTTTCAGCAAGTACAAATTATTTTATATGTTTTGCTACAAGTTATTCACAAGTTTTAGTCAAGAATGTGACTTTACCAACAGAAATTTGTATGCACATGTTTTTGTGTAACAAAATGATCTTTCTCAATGACATGGAAAATGTTAGCATTTTTTTGCTTTTATTTTTCATATCTTAAAACTGCTGTCTTACATTTTATATAGATTTGTTTTATTTGTGCAAAAAATACAGAATAAAAGCATGTTTGATAACAAAAAGTGCATTATGTATTCATTATTATCTTAACCTGAAAAAGGCAGTAAATGTTATAATTAAGTAAATTTCATTTATACAAATGAGTAAATTCTGCTTGATTTATTTGTGAGACAAATTAAAAAAGCACATTCCACTAATAATATTAAATTCATCATGTGCCATAGACTAAATAATTTAGGAAATTTTACTTAATTTATTCAGGTAGATTTCACTAAAAAAACAAACCTTAAAATCTACTCAAGTATAATACGTGTAATATTGTTACCATAATTTTTTTTTAAGTAGATAGCATGTAATATTATTTACAGTGTAGGCCTACATGTAGTGCAGTTACTGCTCGTGTATGCGAATTGACAATTCACCATTAAATGTGTTATTTTGAAAAGTGTTTTTTTATATATTATATTTTGGCTTAATTCTATTTGTTATTCAGATTTTACCTGAAATATTACCTTTGAATTGGAACAACATAATGAGAAGTAATTGGGATGTTAATGCTACAGTAGAAGTTTTCTTGATAATCTTATCATGTTTACTGTGCCTAGATAGCAACTTCAGGTATATCACACATTTCAAACTGGTTTATTTTGTACTTCAAGTGGTAATTCGCCATTTTTGGGTTTATATGATAAACGGGTTTGGAAGCGAAAAATTCCCTATGTTTTCCCTTTTTTTTCCAAAATGGGCACCTTTAGCATAATTTTTCTCAAAAACTGCAAGGTTGTGTGCGGAGAACTTTTTCCTAGGGAATCTCTATATATTTCTGATGTTAAATATAAAAAAAGTAGGTAGTGCCCCACTTGGTGGAACGAAACCCTATTTAGGCCTCTTTTAGGCTACCGACAGTGGCCTAATGGTGAAAGATAAATTCTTTGCAATCTTTTATTTACAAATGTGAGTTTTTGAATTGTTTGACAATTCTCTCATGATATTTGACACAAAGTGGTGAGCCATGACCCATCTTCGCTTACGAAGACTGAGAAGCTCTTTTACACCCAAACACGGTAGGTAACCTCACCTATTACCAATTCACCTACTTATTGTGGACTGTTTAAAAAGAGTTGGATGTAATCTTTTTACTTTTATTTTTCCTCTGTCCCAGCTTTTTGTAGGGTGTTACAGCCATCAATATCACAATTTGTTTACATTTACAAAATACAATTATGTTGATCAGTGAAAACATTGGAAAACCTTTCTTTGTACTTTTGTCAGTTTGTCAAAAAAGGTTAAAGAGAATTAAGAACTTTTCTGGAAATGGGGTTGTAAATAAGTAATAAGTAACTCCAGGCCTGTTAAAAAAAACTATGTTGTATAGTATGAATGTGTGTAGTTTGAATAGAAGTATTACATTTGTAAGGCTCTCATTGTCATCTGATCAGACAGTGTCAGTTTTGTGATTTCACTGCCATTCACGAATCCTCTCCTGTGGTCTCATGTGTTTGTAAAGTGTTCATCAGATGAGAGGCAGTATTAACATTAAGTGGCATGGCACATATTAAGTTGACACATGCCACTATGCTTATTGGCATATCCGGTTGTCATTGGCAGGTGTCACTAAAACTTGTGACATGTGACACGTACATGCCACTCAAATGTATATTTATAGGTAGATGTGCCACAAACTGACTACATGTTTGAAAATTATTACCAATTTGTAAATACATTTAATTGATATTTATTTTATTTAAAAAACACGCAAAATTAGGCTATTTATTTAGGATTTTGTGTCACTATTACATCAGTATAGCTGCTCAATTCATCTGTCAGTCACCACTGGAGGTGTCACAACATACGGCGACATGTTCTTCAACATTATCAGTGGCACATTACGCAATCCATTGGCGCTTCACAAGTTTAAGTGGCATATGCCAATGAAAACCAGATGTGCCACAGTGACATGTGCCAATGGCTTCTGATGCCATGTCACTTAATGTTATTACCGCTACTCGAGAGGATGTGCACTTCAGAATCTCTCTAAAGTGAGTCATCATTATTTGTTACAAAATAAAAGCATTTCAAAACACTTCCTGGTTAAACGTTAAAGCACACTATAGTGTGATAGGGTCACTTTTTTACACTGATGCACTCTGATGCTGAATTCTGAGCTGAGCTTGCATAGTCTTTGATAATACTATTTCTGACATAAAGATATAGGAAAACTAAAAGTAGTACGCAGCTCTGAATTCAGACTGTCGCTATGGATTCCACACTTGTTTTGTGGTCATTGTGCTGCATTCTATTTGATTGGTTGGCATGTGGGCAATTTTATGCACAAAAAAACTGTACTCGATTTGTTCGCCCAAGCGTAAACCTGTACTGACTTACTGTACTGTTGCCAGATATTGAGTACAAAAAATCACCTGAATGCAATTGATGCCAAACTAATCAAATTAATAAAAGTAAACCATAAGAAATATACAATTATGTTGTTCTCCAACAAAACAATTTGTGAAAAATCCCCCACATCGTTGACATACATTATCAGGCCACATGTAAACAAAAGTTGCAAACATACCATAAGAACAACCAAATAATTATTTTCGTTTACAGGTAGAAAAAGGGCATACTTTTAAATCTACACCTGCCATGGTTTTTCTTAGTTTTTGTCTCTGATTTTAGTCTGTGTCTTTGAGTTTGTCCTAAGCCAATGCGCTGTGCCTCTATACCATTTACTGGCTGTGTTGGTTACGGTATGGCAGGGGAGGGTGTGATAGTTAGATTTAACAGCATACCCTGTTGAAAAAGTCACCGCTCGCTCCTGAACTTCACCAGACCTATAAAGATACCAGTCTGTTAACCCTTTTAGAGCAAAAGATTAAATCGATAACCAAATTAAAACAAAAACTTTCATGTCTATGCTCTCTTTTGAAAGGCAACACTTTGAACATTCATGTTCTCAAGAATCAGAATCAAACAAAATACTAAGGTAACTGAAAAGGGAAGCTCTTGGACTAATGTATTCTTTGCAGGAAGATTTTTAGGGAAGAATGCAGAGTCAAAGTCACAAGCTGAGCATGTTCATGTTTAAGGATGATACGACTAAGTAAAGACTGAGGTGTTTGCAAGTGTTTTCTTAGAATAGGTCTGCGTGCATTTTCATTAAAAAGTCATTAGGGGGTGTATACATATATACAGTAGCACAGTATACACAAACAATAACCACAGTTAAGTGATTTGGTGGATCAGATAAAATCTGCTTAGGTAGAATGCTAATTAAAAGACCAAGATTTTTTTATTTTTTGCCACATCTTTAGACATCTAAGTGCATGTTAGGACAAAGGAGACAAGGAGACGTACGGTTTTATAAGAGTGCAGTGAATCTGTTGAGCTGTTTGACTTGATTGTTTACACATCAGGGCATGTCTTATTTAAAGTCCTGCACTGCACTGCTGTAACATTAACTAATTCTTTACCCTTTTTACCTGCGTCTGTGAAGTCAGCTTGAATAAATACAGTAATCAGCCTCCTGCCCCTTAAGTAAATGATCTTTTTAAAAGAAACACCCAAAGTCATCTGAGAATAAGAAATTCCATGCGTTTTGCTGTTCTAGTTATTAAGAACTGTATTTTTGTATTTAACTTAAAAGGACTTTATTTAGGCCTGTGTGAAAAGAAGAAATATTATATTTAGGCTATACTATACGCAGCAGAGTATTTTCTATAGTTTTAATTAATATTTTAAGATTGTTGTGCAAATTCTACAGTTCCTCTCTCACACTGATCACTGTAACCGCATACAGACGTGCAGAGGCCACATGATTGCACAATTCCTGAAAATACAATTCTCCTTGCACAACAATTCAGTCAAAATCATGCTCCACAGTTTCAAATGTTTTAGACAGGGATCAATTAATGGATATGAAACACCACTCTTGTTTCATTACAATTTCAAACAAGAAGCTCTGAGGTCAGGTGCATAAGCAACCGTTAAAATATGAAGTAATGCAAACATTTCTGAATCTTTATTACTTTATTACATCTGATGTGCAAAAATAATGACTATGACAAATAAAAAATAAGTAAATAATAATTGATGAAGGAGATAAGATTGTTGTTAAGTTGCTTTGGATTTAAAAGAGTGTCACTTGAATTAATATATTATTTGGATGGGCAAGTGAAAATACACTTCAGTTCCTGCATATGTGCAATATGAAAAAGAGATATTGCTGCTCTGTGCAAAACATTCTCCGCCTGATCCACACTTCTCTTGCCTGATTGAAGCCACGATAGCAGTTTCGTTAAACTTTTCATCATTTAGCCACCTCCACCTCTTATCACAGCCTGTAGCAGCTACAGTAGCTAACAGTCGATGTCAGTTATGGTTACTGCTACCAGAAGCACCTGCAAACTTTTTAAAACTGTTTTAACATTAATTTATATTTAATTCAGTGATTCCTCTGTGTACCACTAGAGGGAGCCTGAGTACCACTAGTGGTACGTATACCACACTTTGAGAATCAGTGAAGTAAGTCTGTGGGAAAGTACGACCTGGTCATCAGGTTCCTGAAAGACGCGAGGAGGTTGAATCCTCCTTGACCTCGCCTAATCCCCTCTTGGGACCTCTCTCTGGTTTTAACGGCCCTACAGAGAGCTCCCTTTGAGCCTTTGCAGTCAGTTGAGATTAAGATCCTGCCTCTTAAGACAGTGCTCCTGACTGCGCTCACTTCCATCAAGAGGGTCGGGGACCTGTAGGCGTTTTTGGTCAACGAAAGGTGCCTGGAATTCAGGCCGGCCAACTCTCACGTAATCCTGAGACCCCGGCCTGGATACGTGCCCAAAGTTCACATCACTCCTTTTAGGGACTAGGTGGTAAACTTGCAAACACTGCCACCGGAGGAGACAGAACCAGCCCTTGCGTTGCTGTGTCCTGTTCACGCTTTGCACTTGTACATCTTTAGGACCTCAGAACAGCTCTTTGATTGCTATGGAAGACAGTAGAAGGGAAAGGCTATCTCTAAGCAGTGGTTGGCCCACTGGATAGTGGATGCCATCATCTTGGCGTACCAGCCCCAAGGCGAGCAGTGCCCCCTTGGGGTGAGAGCTCACTCCACTCTGAGTGTTGCCCCCTCCTGGGCATTGACGCATGACACCTCGCTGACAAACATTTGTAGAGCTGCGGACTGGGCGACACCTCAGACATTTGTGAGATTCTACAATCTCCTACAATTTCTTCCTGTGTGTTGGCTACAAACAGGTAACATGCGGGAAGGCTGGCTTGGTGTCTCGCTTGCAGCGCCATTCCCATCTCAGGATGGGATATAAGCGCCAATCCGCTCCCCAGACGAATTCCCCGGCTGGCGAACCGGTTGGAGTTCCTCCAGCACCCTTCAGCAGTTTCGCCTGTAATCCTTATTCTTCCACGATACGGCTTCCCTATCAGCGAGCCTGTGTCTTTCCCTCGGCAGAGCCCACTCTGATGCCTCTGCTTGGTATTGACTCCACCATAACAAGGCAGGATCTACCACTGAGACATTCCATATGTAGCATTTCCCAGTGGTGACTTCCGGTTTTGCCATGTAGTGGAGAGACGAGTGGTGTTAAATTAGATTTTTTTTTTCCCTCATAACACTACATATGGGGCTTTTTAGCTATTTTTGTGCTACTGTTGGTCTTTGTTAACGTTACATGTTCCTGATGAGTAATGGTACGCAAGCTGGTGGTAAAATCAATCCGCAAACCAAGCCGCCTAATTCTGGGCCTGAAAGCGGCAAGATGTCGGACGATGCCTCAAACCCGCTAACGACTGACACACTGGTGAGTGAACTTGATAAACTAAGGAGAAACATAACTGGTGAACTCACCGCGCTGCTGAATTCGTCGTTGGAGTCCATTCACTCATCCATTGCTTCTATTGGGTCTACCTTGGCGACTCAAGCGACTACCATCAATGACATGGAAACTAGTTTATCCGACCACAGCGACATCACACATCTCGAACAGGAGGTCTCTACGCTTGAGTGCTTGACAGTAATAGATAGTCTTTAAATATTCGTCCTTTTTAGTTTTACAGCCACTAGCTTCGCTATGTGCACTCGTTTTGCACATTTGCTGATCTGCACCCTGTCCACTCTTTTTCAGAAGTGAACTATCTTTTCAGAATTAAATTCTTTGTTTGTTGGAGTCAACTCCACTACATAATCGGTTGTGATAACGTTTTTCTGCCAACTCGTCATGTCTAAGTGGACGAGTATCAGAAGGGATTTTCTTCTGTTATTTTTGATCATATTTGTGTTTTTGTTCTCTATGCTGCCCTACAAAGGCAAAGTGCAGTAACTACGCCAACACTGAAACTGAGACAAATGGCTTCAAAGTTTTCATACAGGCCAGCCAAACATGTTGTAGGTACAATAGTGTTGATACTTTTATGTAATACCTTTACAGGAAGGAAAATGTTATACAAATGTTATACAAAAGACCATTGACCATTGACCCTAAAAATGTAGATACTGCACTCTGCCTTTGTCTAACCTCAAGCAACTAAAATAATAATAATAAAATAATAAAATAGCAACTATTACAAAACCAGAGTGCAGTATCTACAATTGAAATGTGTTTATCCAACATTCTTTTTTTATTCCTTATACCTTTTCATTTGTTTTAATTGATTTTATGTTTTGTTTATGGATGTTTATAGGTTGAGTGTTGAAAATGCTTGGTAACCTTCATCCAGTGTATTCAAGAATAGTATTTTGTCGTAATGTCCCTGTCACATCAGTCTTAAATGATTAAATTGAAATGAAACTAGTGTGACCGACCGTTTCTTATTGTCTCACTATTTGGGCTCTAAAATAGAGTTAAAATAATTTTAAAATATTAAAAAAAGATAAAGACACAAAGACGGCACTGCACGTCTCACTTAATTCAACCACAGACAACACTGACAACGGTCAGAAAATACAACGCTTTTTCCACTTCCCTTTTCCCGTCAAAATAAAAGCTCTATGTTTACAACTTCCTCTTATTCTTCAACGGAGAGATTACCCAATAAAATACATTACAATAGCGTAAGAAATGAAGACAACAAGAAACAAAACAGTTATGACAACGTTTCCAGAGTAGATAGATGCTAACGTTACTGCCTTCAAGGGGACCAGGTAAGCTAAAATGGTTTATATGCTAGCGGCTCGCTAGCTAGTAACGGCAATTTATTAATTCAGGTGTTATTTGCCAGGTTAGGTGTTCATATTTTACCATGTTCCTTACCGCTGTCTGGATACTTGCGTTTTAAAGCTACCATACGTTTTCCTCGGGATTGTGCCATGTTTCTCTGGGTGCACTTACTGCGGTTTGCCTTGGTACTAGCTACCGCGTCAAAGCCGGGTAAACAAAGGCAGAACGCAGTAGCTTCACTTACTGCGGTTTGCCTTGGTACTAGCTTGGATTCCCTTTCGAGAGGTCTCTCCTATTGCGTAAGTAGCTTACGCTATGGGAAAACTCCTTTTCTCGAGAATATTGAAGTCTTTATGTAAAACGCATTGCAGCTGCACAGCTGACAGCAATGAACGAAGGAACTCGGTCATTGGCTGTGCTGCGGCAACTTGCTCGAACCAATGACGGGGCGACTCTGAATGCGCGACCAATGAGCGCGCTTCGCGCCCGCGCACGTCAAAGCCCGCCAAGATGGGCGTGGCCAAGCTATATATTGGGCGCCCCGTCATGAGAGTTCTTTAGATTTAATCTCCTTCAGCGAACACCTTCTTCGCTGGATCCTCCGGATTATTGGAAGCCTTCGCCGCCGTGGAAAAGCATACCAGCGGGATTGCTACGAGGACGTCGGCACCTTCAGCCGCCTTCAAGCACCTCCTACTGAGCCATCCGGCGCGCCATATACGCAAGTATTTTACATCTGTCTGCCCCGCGACATTTGTGAAAGAGCAATTTTCCAATAAGGCGTTGTTTCAAATGCCTTCCTGCGCATCGTGCAGAGACCTTCTCCCGGACGGGGATCGTCACATCATCTGCGCTCGCTGCCTGGGCCGTGACCACGCAGAAGCTGCATTGCCAAGGGCGGATGCCCGGAATGTGATGACCTGGGTCTCTCCGCACTACGGGCTCGCCTCGCCGCTTTTGCCGTGAGTGAGCCCATCGCCACCCCTCTGTTTGAGCCGCGTACTAAGAAAAAGCGCCGCTCACAGAGGCTTCCTGAACCTGAGCTCAGTGACGTCACGGCGAGCCAGTCTCCGCGTGCTTCACCGCCGCTCTTGCCTTCCCCACCGCCGGTTCAGTTCACCCAGCCGGACCCACACCCCTCTAGCAGAGCGGTGGGCCTTGTGACTTTCGGCGCGTCCAAGGACGACGGGGGAATGGACGACAGCTTGTCCATCGACGCTGCATCGGACGACTGGCCGGGCTCCACTCTCGACCCCGCCCCGTCGACGCTAGCTAGCACGAGCGGGGGCTCCACTATGGATACTGAGATTATCCGTGTCCTCTCTAAGGCCGTGGAAGACCTCGGGCTCGATTGGTCTTCTCCCGAAGAACCAACCCGGAGCCGACTGGATGAGTGGTTTCTGCAGGGGTGCCAGCAGGCCCCTCGGCAAAGGCCTTCTCCCTTCTTCCCGGAAGTTCACGACGAACTCACCAAGTCGTGGAAAGCCCCCTACTCTGCGCGCCTAAAGCCTTCTTTTTCTTCTTCGCTCTCCTCAGTGGACGGCGCGAAGGAAAGAGGCTACGAGGGAACGCCGCTCCTCGAGGAGGCCGTGGCCAATCATCTCTGCCCGCCCTCCACCACCAGATGGAAAGCCAAAGCTTCCCACCCCTCGAAGCCCTGCCGCACTACCTCTGCTCTCGCCGGTCACGCCTACGCCGCCGCCGGCCAAGCTGCATCAGCGCTTCACTCAATGGCGGTACTTCAAGTGTTCCAAGGCAAGCTTCTCCGCTCTATGGACGAGTCTGGCCCTGAACCCGAAGCCTTCAGGGACTTACGCAGCGCGACTGATATAGCTCTGCGAGCCACGAAGGCCACCGCCCAGTCCATCGGCCGTGCTATGGCTAATTTGACTGTTCTCGAGCGCCATCTTTGGCTGACTCTGACTGAAATGAAGGACGCGGATAAGGCGCCATTTCTCGATGCGCCTATCTCCACCAGCGGGCTGTTTGGACCGGCGGTTAAAGGTTTCGCCGAACGCTTCACTGAGGCCCAGAACGCTTCACAAGCTATGCGTCATTTCCTGCCAAAGCGCTCCAGCTCATCGCAGAGCAGACAGAGACCGTCACAGCTGCAGCGGGCTAAAACAGCTCCCACCGCCTCTCAGCCCGCGCCTCAGGCTGACTCTCGACGCCGCTCGCGCTCTCACAACCGCAAGCCGCCTCCTGAGCGACGGGGTCCTCGGCCCAAGATTGTGCTCAACCCTGAGCCTCGAAAGCCGTCCTAGCCACAGAAATGAGAAGAGAGAGTGCGTGTCTCACAAAAGCCGGACCACTCTCTCTGCAAAAGCTCAAACATTACCCAGTCCCCTTACAGGCGGCTGGATATGTCCATACAGCAGTCAATGGGTCAGTCACAGAGCTCGCTCACCTGCAAACAAACGCCGTTTTTACGGCGACGCACAGAAAACACAAAAATAGTCTTTTTCTGCCTGCATCACTAAGGGTTCACATGTCCACAAAGTGTGCATTCCCAGATACTGTCAAAACAGTGCCAAATTCATTCCCAGCTCAGGCTGCGCTTCCCATGAATGTAGATCACGTGCCTACGGTCATGTACGCACCACTACACACAAGCAATGTTCACACAGTTATAAATTCATCCCCAGTAAAAGCGGGAAAAGTGACGCGTGTGCCTACCACTGTTTATGCACCCCCACTTATAAACACTGCCCTTACAGTGTCAAACACAACCTCAGCTCAGGCTGCGAGTTTTACAAACACAGCGCGCGCTGTTGTAATCACACACGCGCCCATTCACTCAGCTGCTCAGCGCGCGCCCGCGCCTCTGAGAGCTACGAGCTCAGGCGATTCGCTAGCCGGGTCCCTACGTCACAGCGGCCCGCCCCTAGCCTGTATTCAGCCCATATCTGTACACGCAGCGGCATGGGAAAACATTCCAGATATGCCGAAATGGGTATTGAATATAGTAAAGCATGGATACTCGCTCCAGTTCGCTCGCAGACCACCAGGTTTTACGACGGTGGTCGAGACGAAAGTGAGAAAAGAGTGTTCACATGTTCTACGCACCGAGGTGCGCAAACTAATAGAAAAGGGCGCTGTGGAAACTGTTTCCCCCTCTCTGAGCGGGACAGGTTTTTACAGCCGCTATTTTCTCGTCCCGAAAAAGGATGGCGGTCTCCGCCCCATCCTAGATCTCAGACACCCGAACAAAGCACTAATGATTCGCTCGTTCAGAATGTTAACAACCAAGCATATCCTCGCGCAAGTGCGCCCAGGAGATTGGTTTCTCTCAGTGGATCTGAAAGATGCTTACTTTCACATTCCAATAGCGCCTCATCACAGGCCGTTTCTGAGATTCGCTTTCGAGGGACAGTCATACCAGTACACAGTACTCCCGTTCGGCCTGTCCCTGGCTCCCCGTACATTCACGAAATGTATGGATGCAGCACTTTCCCCCCTAAGACGAAGGGGAGTGCGAATACTGAATCATCTCGACGATTGGCTGGTTCTAGCACAATCAGAGAGTCAGCTAATAACACACAGATCTTGGATTATCAGCCATTTAGAATGCCTGGGTCTAAGAATCAATTTTGCAAAAAGCATACTATCTCCCAGCCAGAGAATTTCTTTCCTGGGAATAGTTCTAGACTCGATGCAAATGACAGCGCGTCTCTCATCGGAGCGCACGCTCACCATCCGGCGCCTTGCAACATCATTTAGAGCGGGCGCGCGCGCCCCCGTCAAACGGTTTCAGAGGATGCTCGGTCTCATGGCCTCAGCATCGGCCGTACTCCAGCTAGGATTGTTGCATATGCGCCCTCTCCAACGCTGGCTCAAGAGCCGCGTCCCTACTCACGCGTGGCGTTCGGGCCACTTTTTAATCAGAGCGAACCACGGCTGTATAAAAGCCCTGACGCACTGGAAAGCCGCCGACTGGTACCAGTCAGGCGTGAGTCTGGGTGTGAACACAAGGAGAAAGATGATAACGACAGATGCCTCCAAAATAGGTTGGGGGGCCCTTTACGAGGGCAGGCCTGTCTCCGGCTTTTGGTCAAACCCGGAGAAGCGCCTATACATAAACTGTCTGGAAATGAAAGCGGTCGCTTTGGCTCTCAGAGCCCTGCTCCCACATCTAAAAAACGAACACGTCCTGGTCCGAACGGACAACATGACGGTAGTGTCGTACATAAATCGCCAGGGTGGACTCAGGTCGAGCTCCATGCATTCAATGGCCAGGAGACTCATTTTATGGTCCCAGCACAACTTGCGCTCGCTGAGAGCAGCGCATGTGCCAGGCGCCCTGAACCAGGGGGCAGACATGCTATCCAGAGACAAGATTCTCCCAGGAGAATGGGCTCTCAACCCTCTGACGATTCAGTGGTTATGGAAAACCTTTGGCAAAGCGGAGATCGACCTCTTCGCCTCCAAGGAGAACGCGCACTGCTCTCTTTTCTTCACGAAAAGCACGGACGCGCTCGCCCAGAGCTGGCCGAGCCGCCCCTTATATGCCTTTCCCCCGATCGCGATGCTGCCACAGGTCATCAGTCGGGTCAGAGAGGAGGAAAACGCAGTGCTGCTGATAGCCCCACTCTGGAAGAACCAAACATGGTTTCCAGATCTGATGCAAATGCAATCTGCACCACGGCCGATTCCACTGAGGCCAGACCTCCTCAGTCAGGCCAGCGGGATGATATTTCATCCCCGCCCCGATCTGTGGGCCCTTCATGCATGGCCCCTCAACGGGTTCCCAGGAACCTCGCGAGCGGAGCACTAAAAACCATCGCTGAGGCGCGGGCGCCCTCCACGAGACGCTTATATGCCCAGAAATGGAAAGTGTTCAGTGACTGGTGTAATACCAAGGGCCTGAACCCTGTAACATGCGAGATTACGAGTGTACTCGTTTTCCTACAAGGGCTTCTGGAGGCGGGCCGCACCCCCTCCACGCTCAAAGTATATGTGGCTGCCATCACAGCGTCACACGACCTTGTAATGGAACGTCCATTGGGAAGAAACGACCTAATTATTCGTTTCCTAAGGGGCGCCAGGAGGATGAACCCTTCACGCCCCCCCTCAGTGCCGATCTGGGACCTAGCTACGGTCCTAGACGCTCTTAAAGGGCCCCCGTTCGAACCACTCCGAACCGTGCACCTTAAACAGCTCTCACTCAAGACTGCGCTCTTGCTGGCACTCGCCTCGGTCAAGAGAGTGGGTGACCTGCACGCGCTTTCAACAAGCGCTGCCTGCCTAGAATTCGGACCTAACGACTGCAGGGTCGTCCTTAGACCGAAACATGGCTATATTCCTAAAGTGCTCATCACTCCCTTCAGAGCACAGGTTATCTCCCTAACTGCGTTTTTGTCTCCAGCAGACGAACACGACACTAATCTACTCTGCCCCGTTAGGGCTCTCAGAGTGTATTTGGAGCGTTCTGCCATATTCAGACAGACAGAACAACTGTTTGTATGCTTTGGCGGCCGTACGAAAGGTTCCGCCGTTTCAAAGCAGAGAATCTCTCACTGGATAGTCGAAGCTATAGCGCTGGCTTATGAAGCTAAGGGGCTTCAATGCCCCTGGGGAGTCAAAGCACACTCCACCAGGAGTGTGGCCTCTTCCTGGGCATGGTCGAGCGGGATACCGATCGAGGATATTTGTGCGGCGGCAGGCTGGGCCTCACCGTCCACATTTATCAGATTCTACAACCTACAGGTCCCGACATTGCATTCCAATGTGCTATCAGCATAATGCTGAGTTCCTTCGAGTTCCTTCGTTCATTGCTGTCAGCTGTGCAGCTGCAATGCGTTTTACATAAAGACTTCAATATTCTCGAGAAAAGGAGTTTTCCCATAGCGTAAGCTACTTACGCAATACTCGTTCCCTCCTCTCAGGGAACCGAGGTTACGTTAGTAACCGAGTCGTTTTGTAGTTACTGCAAATTTGACATAGTGATTTCTCTGAAACGGGATACAGTTGAAGGAGATTTTGTCACAAGACGTAGGAGATGTTACAAAGCCCATTTCCAATTTAAACTCATTTTTGACCAAATATGTAGGCCTAGTTGCTGCGTTTTGGCTTTGTACGGCAGTAGCTATGTTCTGGGTATGTTCGGGGGTTATGTTTGATGGAGGATTATTTTGTCTTGGCTTTTAAATTTGTCTCTTAGGCCGTGTGTCCACCAAAGCGTTTTTTCACGCACCTGGCGTAAAATTCTAATTGTTTTCAATGGGAGCGCCGCGTTTTTTAAACGTCTTGAGCGTAACGAGGCGCTGAGCGTGTATTTAACGCTCAAGCGCTGAGCGTTCGGGGTTTTTTAGTGGTCGCCGAGAGTTGAAAAATTTTCAACTTTGGGTAAAACGCTGCGCTCATCACTGTCACTTTTTACACAGCCGTCCAATCACAGTGGAGGAGGGGCGGGACAAATACCACACCGACCAACTGTCACAACATTCTTTCTGTACAACGACATCAACCAGCAGAGCTAACCGAACAAAATGGATGAAAAATAATTTTTTAGTATGAAACAAATTATCTACGAAATCAGTTACAAGTAAACTGTGCTGCGGATATTCTGTATCATAGCAACGAATCGTCTCAACTGAAAAAACGCAGCGCTGCCAAAACGCTCTCAAGCGCCCACAGCTAGGCGTTTTCAGCAGAGCGCCTAGCGTTTTCAGCCGGTTAAAAACGCTTTGGTGGACACACGGCCTTACACATGCTAACATGATTGAGCTTAAAAAAGCATTTTTTTTTCTTTTGTACCCAATTTAGATTATGTTCTACTTTGCAGTTCCATGAATAAGCTACCTGTTAATTCTAAGGGGGGAGGGGTTGGACACAATATTAGAATCATTACATGGAACGTACGTGGGATGGGTGGCCAAATGAAACGCTCTAGAGTTTTTTCTCATCTAAAATCATTGTCCTCTCAATGTTTCTTCAGGAGACACATTTGCGTACAGGTGATCACACCAGACTGCGTAAACTGGTCAAGTATTTCATTCTAGTTTTAATAGCAAATCCAGAGGTACTGCAATTCTGATACATAAACGAATCATGTTTCTAGCAGAGCAAGTACTTTCAGATCCTGAAGGCCGCTTTGTAATCGTCAGTGGTATTCTTTTTCAAATTCCAGTAGTGTTAGTAAACGTATATGCCCCAAATTGGGATAACCCTACTTTTATGTCTATGCTTTTATCAAAAATCCCAAATCTTGACACTCATCACCTTATTTTTGGAGGGGACTTTAACTGTTAATCGATAATAATCTTGATAAATCTGCGACTAAATCTTGTTCTCTTTCCGCTATGTCCAGGTCTCTAATTTCGCTAACAAATCAAATAGGCTGCATAGATCCCTGGCGCTTTTCTCATCCCACTGACAAGGTATTTTCTTTCTTCTCTAGTGTGCACCATGTTTAGGGTAGAGTGGGGGAAAACGCCCCCCTTAAGGAAAATGTGACATTACTGTGAAACAAAACATTAATGTGACTAGAATTGCCATCCCAGTTTTGAGTGTCTATGGCAGGAGTTATTTACCAAATATTAAAATTGCTCAACCTTCATAATAATTTTTTTTTTTTGACTGAAAATATTTTTGTACAAAGAGGGCGTTTTGCCCCAGCGGTGGGGGGCCCAAGGTGGGGTAAAATGCCCCCTTTCTTACCAACCAGTTTGCTTCATAGATCAACAGCAAAATGAACATAGTTTTTAATCTCTAAAAGTAAAAGGCAAGTAATGCAACAACATGTATGTATATACCTATTAATATTTATTTCAGCAATGTACAAAATAGCCAAATTTCTAACATTTTAATATTTTGATTTCTACACTAGGCCTATATGGGGTTGATAATTGATGTAGTATTTGTTCACCACTATCATCAAGAAAAACAGAAAACCTTAAATAAATGTTAAACATAAATTAGTATATTTATAGTGAAATATATTCCATAAATGCATTAAAAGTCACTGTGTTTTATCATTGGGTCACCTAACCACCTTCCATCATTGCATTCACCAAGCTAGCTAGCTAATGCTCACTTGAGGTAATTTTTTCATGTTTTGTTCAAATATTTTGATTTTACCGCCTAGTTATACTGCATTAAAGTGTAAAATAAAGACTTTGATGAACAGAAATATGTTACTGTAGTAATTATGATAAAGAGAAACTATGCCCCTTGGGGTGTGTTTTACCCCTCAGCATATGGGGCGTTTTACCCCACAAGCTATGTCTTTTAAAAAAATTGTTTATTTTTAAAAAATATAATTATATTCCTTATAAATAACATATGCTCTCAAACTACAGACTTCACTATTCATCTATCATACATCAATGTGATATCACTGTGAACAATATTCTCTTAAACACTTGTTTATTAATATCTGAAAGTTATAGCACTTTCCATGTAATCCTCTTCTCTTCAAATACGTCTCTGGTGTCAGCTTCTCCATGGAGATTTGTATATCCCCGTTGTCAACGTAGTGCATAGCAATAGTAAAAATGTATCTTGATTCATTCTAGTGGTTATTTTGGGAAAAACGGGTGGGGGGCGTTTTACCCCACTCTACCCTACTCTCGGATTGATTATTTCTTCCTTGATAAAGCCCTGTTATTTCTTCAGATTAGTCCGCAATTGTTATTTCTGATCATGCCCCGCATGTGTTAGATATCTCCTTTTTGTCCGCTTTTAAGAGCCGACCTCAGTGGAAATTCGATGTAGGGCTTCTTGCCAGAACTGACTTCTGAGAATTTCTCTAAAAAAATATAGAATTTTTAATTGAGACTAACAAAACGGAATCCGTGTCTGCTTTTTCCTTTAGTGCTCACTTAGCCAAGACAAGAAAACGAAACGGAAAAGCGAATAGTTCGCGTGCAGCGAATAGTTCGCGTCAAAACCATTCACATCAGCCGCGACGCGAATTTGCGACGTTCAGAGCTTCAACATTCCAAAACTTTCGCGCCGACAGCTGAGAAAACACGGACACTTCATCATCATCATCATCATCATAATCATCCAGTGAAGACGAGCTTTTCGTTTTCTTTAAAAGACAGAAAAGAAGGTTTTGTGTGCACCCAATCTTAAAGAACAGAGAGTCTGAAGGGGAGTAGGCCTATGCTAATCTTGTAAAGTAGCTAAAACTTTGCCACAAAGAACCGGCCAAAGTAAGGATTATGTATTAAACATTTGAATTGTTTATTAATAAAGTGTTTTCTGTCAGTTTTCGGTATGAGACGCGCTCCAGTTCACTCGCCGGCTCCTCCGTGTCCTAATTATATTGTCTACTATATTTGCTTTTAATCCAGGCAATTTGTTGATGAAACATTGATTAAAATTAAGATACAATTTATACAAAACGAAATTCACTTTAAAGAAAGGCTTTCTACAAAACAAAACTTAGTGGTCAAAATTATGTCTGACCCATTCCAAATGTTTTCGATATATTGGGCATCTTATGATCCTTACTCATCTCATGCGGTTCCCTTTTCATATAGATCATCAACATAGATGAAATAAAAAAATAGCATTATATTATTTAAACGTAGCTATATATGAAACGTATGTTTTGTTTTGAGTTTTTTATAGGCCTATTTAAGCGTCACCCCGCTCTGCTTTATTTACGCACATGCTCTGGTGTGTGGCCTATACATGCATGCAAAAATAATATGAAACACACAACCATGAATGTTGAAAATATTCCAAATCAATTATTTCCCTCCTAGTCAAAAACATTATAAATCATCAGCACGCACTTCATCAACTCACCGGAGACACCAACTGCAGCTATTTTATCCCATGCCTCGTTCTTTTGTAACTGGTCCCTATAGAGGGAATGCATAAACGTCACTTTCCCGCGGAACACGCCCCCTCAGCCGGACTGAGTGGCAGAAGAGCAGCTGCGTGACTGGATTTAATAGGGGAAACTGCGAAAACGCAAGTAAAACAAACGATTATCAGTTTAAACTAAAGATTGGACTCAATATAGTGTTCCTTACAACTTGCTAAAGATCCAGTGATCCATGGATATTGACATTCAGCCAGGAATCGTGTTTCCATCCTGACATTTATATGTGCCTGATTTTGACACCGGGGAAATACATACAGCAAATTTGCCTGTGAACGCTTTATATAAATACAATATAGGCAGGTCTAAATCCAGGTGATCACTTATATCAATGTTATATATATCATCATATCGTCTAGACTTAAAACTTGTATAGTTTTTTGTCAGTTTATTTAAAAATGTCAAATTATACAGAATATACAGTGGTAAATATTTGATTGATGAGTTGTCACTGCAATATATAACAATACAATATATAGATAATGATTTTACCACTAAATTCAGCATATTGACACAAAAATGATAACTGCAAATCCACCTTTCGCTGCCTGGAGTCCAGTTGTTTCTATGAATTGCATCTATTTGCTTCTCTGTTCTGTAGCTTTAGGTAGTCTGTAAAAATATACCTCATATTTCTTGTCAAATCTAGTTGTACAGTCAGTCTCAAAGCTCTTTCCCGTTTTAGACGCGTTTTGTGTGTTTTTCCACAGCATTCACGCTGAAAACCAATGCTGCCGCTCAGTGTTTTTGCCACTTGTGGGCGTAACCGCAGTCACTCCGGCCAACGGTGACGTCACATGCATACCCTCTATAAGCAAACAACCCAACGTCATGTCATAAATGATAGGGTATGCGTGCGTTGCGATGCGGAATAGGCAATATAAAAATGCTGTCATTATAAAAGGTTTCTAGTTTCAATGTATTGCTTGTTTTTAGTTTACATTTCATGTTGTGAGACTTCTCTTCTCTCGCACATAATGCTGCTACGTCAGAGCAGCCAAAGCGTCAACAAGCTTCGCCTTTGTTTCCTTGTATGTGATTGGCTGAAGCCTTTTCTGTCGCCGCAAAAGTAAAAAAAATCGACATCGAAGCGAAAAAAATAAAACTCGTTTTTTCGCCGCAGCACATTCGCGTTCGGTGTGGAAGCACTCATTACACAAACAGCTGTTTAAAAAAATAAAACTATCGTGCGAATTATTCGTGCGTCAAAATCGCGTCCAGTGTGAAAGGACCTTTAATGGAGTCTTTTCTACATAATTTAAGTATACCCTAATACATTAACAGAGGAGACATTAGATGTACCTCTCAGGCTAGATGAAATTACCACCTGCATTGTTCTCATGCAGTGTAACAAGGCTCCAGGGCCTGATGGCTTCCACTTAGACTTTTATAAGAAATTCTCAGCGCAGTTAGCCCCCTTATTGTTTGATATGTATAAGGAGTCATTTGAGCAGGGTTTTCTCCCGGCCTCATTAAATCAAGCATCTATCTCTCTTTTATAAAAAAAATAAAGACCCAACCTTATGTAGTAGCTAGACCTATTAGTTTATTGACTGCTGACATTTAAAATTCTAGCAAAGGTGCTGACAAAGCGCATCGATGCATGTCTTCCTGATATTATTTCTGGGGATCAGACGGGGTTTATTATGGGACGTCAGATGTCATCTAATATCCGGCGATTGCTAATGTAAGGAACTCAGCCTTTTGGAAATATTAATAATCAATAATATCTTGTTATTATTAATTATAAATATTTGGGTCAGTTAATTGGATTAACTTGATGTGGCTGAATTAATATTACAATCATTTAATCAGTTCGTCCAACGAACTCTTTTGATTATTAATTTATTCTAAGAAAAGGGTATCTTCCATGGCCACAGAAGAATAATTATTTCTTCGCATATACCGCATGTTGAGCCAGTAGCAAAAACCGTGATCATAAAGTGACATTGTATTGCAAACAAAGCAGAACCAAATACATATTATGTACAAGTTTTATTAACTAAATATAGATATTTATATGAATATAAATAAACTAAAAAACATACACACATGAATACATAAATAGGTTAGTGATAGGATGAAATTGGAAACCGGAAGAGGGTCTATGAGAAGAACCATTAGAATTTCATTTTCACATTTCATTGAATTGAATACTTGCATTTGTAATGGGAACAATTCTTGAAGTTGTTGAAAATTAAAGTCGTTGATGGTTCCGGCAGTGTCAAGTGGAAGTTGGTTGAGCGTTCTCTTTCTCCAGGAACGCATGATTGGTTTGGTCAAGGCCTGGGACTCTGTTGAGGCCACGCCGAGCACCCAGGAGAAGTGAGGAAGTCGGAAGGATGGGTGATTGGAGTCGTTGTTGGTTGGAGTCTTTGTTCCAAAACTCCTGAGATTGTCTTTGGTTCTTTGTGAGAGAGTCTCCTCTCTTTTCCATGAGGCCGGATCTGGTTGGGATCCAGGCCTGCTGGAAGGCCTCTTGGTCCCCATGGAGGGGGGAGGGGGGGTTTCCCCGTATCACCCAAGACAGTGTTTGCGGCAGGATGGAAAACCAAGAGAGGGCGGTCACTGTTGCCTGCTCTCTGATATAGTCTGAAAAAGAACCAACCCTTAAGGTTTGAATGGACCTATGAGTAAGGTGTCCAAGAGGGGAAGCGGCTCTAAGTTGATTTATGGTCTTTGTCCCCAGCGTGCTTAGACTGTTCATTCAAGCTCAAATAGACATAACAAATTCAAATTGCATTCTAAGAGAAGGTGATGTACATGTGTCATTAAATGAGGATTAATTAGGTAGGAAGAATGATACAGGTGAGGTTATATTGACCGTTGGGTGGTTGTGCAACCACATACACCCCAATCAAACATACCATGTTGTTATACCTAATAGTACACGAGACAGTAAATCATCACAGTTTCTGTGAGGCATGTTCCTTCATAGATCAGAGTAATATCGCAAAGTTTATTTAATTAAAGATTGTCTCTCTCTCTTAAGCATGTGGCGCATGTGGCCACATTCCTTTGAGGTCGTAAAAGTCTGTTATCAGTCTTAAAGTGTTCTGTAACCGGACACCCGGCTGACAAAGTAACTTCATATGTGAGGTTAGTTTTGGGGGAGAGTTTCATAGACCTTTATATTCGTTAAATATAATGAATATGAATAATTAGTGTGTGTCTGATTGGTCCAGACTAGGGATGCGCGGTATACCGGTACTGCAAAAATACCGGTATATATTATATTTCAAACGGTACAATATCATAATTTTGTTCAATTCGGTATTTGATGCGCTGCTGTTTCGAAGTTCACCGCTAGGCGGCAGTGCGCTATCTAAACTGACGCGGGTCATGCGAAACCGGCAAACGGTGACCGAGGAACACGATGGATCAAACCGGATTAAACGAAGCTCATTCGAATTTCTACACGCCCGAAATTAATAAATAGAGAGAGCAGTATGAGTGTAATAAGGCGTTACTTTGCCTACAAAAGTCATGAGAAAAGTAAAGAAACAGATCTCAGTGCACCACTCTGCAAACGCGGAGGCAACACATCAAATCTGCCTAAGCACTTGACTCGTCAGTTGCTCATCTTGACTTGTTCAAAGAGTTCAGAGATCGACAGGTTAGTCCATCATTCAACTGATTTAATTTAGACTTTTATTGAACACTGAACAGCGCACATACGTAAGAGCTTATCAATTATATGATACGGTAAACACAAAAGCTCAAATCTCCTTGCATGACACGCTAGAACCAATTCAGTTTAGGTCTCATCATTGTTATACTTTCAAACAAAATTAATTGAATTTGAATGAATAAAGAATAAAAATTTGAATAATATTAATTTTAGTATTAGTGATAGTAAAATGAATGGCATATTAGTGCCGCTGTGGCGACCAAAGCACAGAGAGAGAGAGAGAGAGAGAGAGAGAGAGAGAGAGAGAGAGATAGTAGTAATATTAATAATGTTACAATTAAGCTACATTTGTCAACATTCATTAGGTAACCTGACCTAACAGTATTATAGCATGTATTCATCTATATCAATCAGTAATTAAATGACCTAAAAAAATAAATATACTAATACATGTTTAGCATGTTAACATTACTTTATGCAATGCATTAAACTAATATGAACCCAAACAGTAACCAAACCAAGATGAATAAATGCAATAAATGTTGATAATTCTCTGTTGATGCATGACAGCTATGGTTTACATGTCATTTCATTATTCTATTATTATTATTATTAGCCTATATGTGAATCTATTATTATAGATATTAACCTATTTTAATTGTATAATTTCAGGGGTATTTTTTTTTTCTAAATCAAAATTTAACCTACTGTATGTTCCCTGACTGATTTTTTTTTTTAATGTACATTTTGATACGTTTTCTTTGCACATTTGGTAGTGGAGAGTTTCAAGCAGTGTGTTTTTTTAAGTATCACTTAAATTGAGACTTTTTTTTTTAACCTGTGGTATCGATTTAGTATCGATACCGAGGTATTAAATTATGGTATCATACCGAAGCCAAAATTGTGGTATCGAGCCATCCCTAGTCCAGACCCTACACTAAATATACTTTTTAGTCCTTCTCTGTCTAAGACCTCTGAAATGATAATATCTCTTGATGTTGAAAAAGCATTTGACCGTGTGGAATGGAATTACTTAACCCTCTGTCTCCTTTGCTCTTTGCTTTAGCTATTGAGCCACTTTCTATCGCCTTAAAAGCATCTTCGCCTATACGCGGGATCCACAGGGGAGGCACAGAACACCGTGTTTCTCTCTATGCTGACGACTTGTTGTTGTATGTACAGGATCCAGTTGACTGCGTCAATGATATTATGCACTTGCTCAACACCTTTGGCTCTTTTTCAGGTTACAAATTAAACTTTAACAAAAGTGAATGTTTCCCCATAAATGACGTGGCTAAAAAAATGTCTAAAAGCACCCTACCTTTTAATTTTTCTTCTTCAGGGTTTCGATATTTAGGTGTAAACATTTCACACTCTTTCAGTTCTATCTTTAAGAATAACTTTACGAATTTGGTTGATCAAATTAAACTAGACTTAAAACGATTGGGCAGTCTATCCCTTTCTCTTGTTGGGAGAGTGGAGACCATTAAAATGAATGTTTTGCCGCGACTTTTATTTCTCTTCCAGTCTCTCCCTCTTTTTCTACCTAAATCTTTTTTAAATGTCTAGATAAAACCATCTCCTCATTTATTTGGGCTGGTAAAATTCTTAAAGTGAATAAAACTACCCTGCAACGAAATAAACGTGATGGAGGTCTAGCTCTGCCAAATTTTATTTTTTTATTACTGGTCTGCCAACATTTTAAGATTTTCTTGTGGTGTAATGTGCCGGAGGTCAACTGGTGTACTCTAGAAGCTGCTACTTGTCTTTCTTCTTCTCTTCCTGCACTTGTCTTTGCTCCTTTGTCGCTGCGTCCCTCTAATTATACTAGAAATCCTATTGTGCTATCAACTTTAAAAATCTGGAAACAATTTCGACAACATTTTCGTTGGAGTCACTATCTGTCTTAAGTCCTATTTGCAACAATCACTTGTTTTTACCACCAGCTATTGATCACACTTTTAAAAGATGTAAAGATAAGGGGATGGCCTGTTTTTCAGATCTTTTTATTGATAATTTTTTTGCTTTATTCACCAATCTTATGTCCAAATTTAACCTGCATACTACAGGCTTATTCAGGTATTTTCAACTCCGCGGCTTTGTTAAGACGAACTTGCCTAGTTTCCCTCAATTACCAGAAAAATCTCTGGTTGAGAACTTATTGTCAGCCCCTACAGGTGGTAGTCGTATATCCTCTGTCTACACCATGTTACTTTCATCTAGTACGTCCTCTCTCTCCTGCCTAAAGATGACTTGGGAAAATGAGCTGCGAATCAAGTTATTGAAAGAGCTATGGTCTGAGGTCCTTGCTAGAGTTAATTCTTCTTCTGTATATGCTCGGCTAAGTCTCATTCGGCTAAAAGTCTTTCATCGAATTCATCTTACCAAAGCTCAACTTCATAAATTGTTTCCAGAAACAGAGGACCCCTGTACCAGATGCTTCCTTTTCTGCTTCTCTTATTGCTAGAAGTTGCTTCCTGTTGCATTGGAAGTGTCCAACCCCCCCCCTCCAACTACCTCTTGGTTAAAGGATCTGATGTCATTCCTTTCACTGGAAAAATTGAAATACTCGACTCGAGGGTCAACTGATAAATTGTATAAAATATGGAATCCTATTTTAAATCTTAAATCAGACAATGTTTTCTCTTTTATGCTTGTCTCTGTAATGATTTAATGCACACTTTTTTGTTTGTACAATAAAAAAAAAGCATTGCCCAGTGGTCAGTCCATATGTGTAACTCCATATGTTACCTTCCTGCAGGAGAGTGTGGCCCCCGTAGTGTCCCTTTCCATTTGGAATAGCTATGCTTTCCAAGTGTTATCCAATAGTTTCACTCTATGGGTAAGTAGGAACAGCGATCGAGTGATCGATATTCTTTCCGCCCCAACAGGTGCGGGGGGATTAGACAGCTTGCACGGGGTGCTGGAAGGCACAGCGGTTGTGCCGTTTTTTTTAGGGATCCCAATACGTCAGTCATTGACATAACGATGTACGTAAATGACTGATAGGTAACACCCCGTCACCACTATCCCTGTGTCCACCGCTAAGCAACCGGGCACTGGCTCAGCTCTTCAGCAAGAACTTAATGAGCAAATCCCGCACGCTTCCTTATATCCACAGCGTGGAGAGTGGTTTGCGATGCAAATCTCACTCGCCAGTCGCCAGTGTCGATTGGTTTGTTCTGTTACCACTTGAAGGTGATTGGGCTCTCAGACGATATCCCAATACGTTAGTCACTGACTTAACGTCTCCGTTCCTCCGTTCAGGGATATTACATTACATTAGTATAGATGTTTGAATGAAATCTGTCAGTAAATTTTTCAGTAAAATAAAAATTTAATTTGTCAGTAAATGTTAATGTTGCTCATTAATTTTCACAAAAGTAAATACTAGTAAAAAAGTTTGGTATCCTCTCGATACATTTATTTGATACACTTATTTTCATAATTTTACTTACAGTACACCTGCTTCTGCGTGTTTTAATCATTGAGGCTAACACGTTACTGACAGGATCAGAAACAGGCAGCCAGGTGAAGAAGCTTGAACACGCAAGCATCCTGTGGGTCTCGTGCATCACGTTCATCGGCCTCAGCTGGTTTAGAAAAGCACCTAGAGGTGAGCGTGGCTGATGCATGCGGTCAGACCATCCTCAGTCAGCCGGTAAAACACTTGAAACCAGATAATGTGATCATATACTGTTCCAAAGGATGCCAGGAAGGGGAAACGTACAGATGCTGCATTAATTGGGTTAAATATTTTTTAACATGTTAAATTGAAAATATTAGGATGATTAGCCTAATTAATGACAGCCCTTAAAATATAAAAAAAAAACACTGCTCTGGTTTTAGCTGCACATTGATAGATATTGTGAACTTAATCTAAACCACAATTTTGAAAACTCAAATTGAATATGAAATAGAAATATATGTTTGTTTTTTGTTTTTTAACCATGTAGCCATTGCTCGGTTCATCATTTTGGAAGTGGAATATTTAATTATGTTGTAAGCAGATGCTGTATTTTTATTTTTATTATTATTAAAAAAAAATAGAGGTCATAGCCTATAGGCTACATATGAAGGTAAATTTAGCAAAACTCAAGAGCAGGTAGATGTGAATTTGGGAACTTGTACAATAAATATTCGTACTTGTACGCTAAAATGTACACTAACAGCTTCAATGTGAAAACCTGTAAAATAAAAATCTGAACTTGAACGCTGAGATTTGCACTCGCAGACAATAGTCACAAACCTGTATTCTGAATTTGAAGCTGCAGACAAGCAGTCAAAAATTTGTAAAATGCCATTCACAAAAATACAATGACAGACACAAACTTGAAACATATATTTGCACTCACAGTACAACCTCAAGTAGGCACTAGCAACTTCTCAAATCTGTCACTGCAATTTCAAATTTCGCGCCTTGACTTGGATTTATTAGATGCAAAACTACTTGTGCACCTGCAACTCAGTGGCGGCGAGAGAAGAAGGGGGGCGGGAGTGGGGGTGTTCAAAGGAGCCGTTTTATTGGTTGGCGCCTAGCCAATGAAATGGGACTTCTGTTATATGTGATGATGTCACGAAACCCGCGTCCTCGGGGATGATCTGAATATGATCTGAAACGCTAAATGTGTTGTTGTGAGGTATATATGCATGTACAAATCTTTGTATATTTATTGTTGCATTAAAAAAATAAAGATCTGAAATGCTAACATGGCTTAATTCATTAGACTGATATTAAAAGAAATAAATGATATCGTCATACTCAGTAAACAACACCATACTAATAATGCATACTATGTAGTGTAGACTGGGTACAGTTGAGACATAGGTACAGTTGAGACACCTTAACCCTCCTGTTACCCTCAAATCCGATAACATCTTTTACCCACTGGGGTCAATTTGACCCCAGTAATTTAAACCTCCAGAACACTCGCGTAGCTACGGGTGGGCCTGGATGGGCCTGGGCCCACCCACTTGTCAGTCAGGCCCATCCAGTCAGTGGCCACACAAGGTAGCCTATAGGAGGGAATTCTGTTGCCATTATTACAATACTTGACCTATAAAAATAAATCTTAACAGGGTTCCAGACTGTGACCATTTTTTAAAAATGTGCGAGTTAAAATTGTATGTGGTCGCATTTGTGCGAGTGCATGGTCATGTACTACTCGGTTAAATTCACGCATGTGCAACAGAACGCCGTTGTATCAGCAGCTGCTGCAGTCCGTAACTTATGTTCAAAATGAATGAGTACATCATGAATCCATTTTCCAAACCTTGTTTTTGACTTATCCTGAATCACTACGGTACGCCTATAATAAGTGTTTATATTCTGACTATTTTATCCCGGGGTCGGCTCGGCTGCGGAGTTGCCCAGTGACTCGCCATAGACATTAACGGAGAGAAGTAGCTCCGGCTACAATGTTCTTCCGCAAGACACTTGCAGTTTATTTATTAACGAACGTACACATCAAGCGCATTGCACACTGATGGTGAAACGCGCCAATTAGGAATTCAGGAATTAAGGCATATACAAATGAAAAGAACATAAATGTTTTTTTAATAGTTTTTTTTTTTTTGAGTTTTTTGATTTGATAGTTAAAAGATTAAAACATTTTGCTAACATGAGGTCTTGTCACTGTCAGTCTTTTAACATCAGTGTAAAACTAGGGTATGCAGATTAAGACCACTATTCATCAGCATGCATTGATTAATCCCATGGCATGTAGCAAAAAAAAAAAAAAAAAAATTTTTTTTTGGTGCGACCAAATCCTATGCTGGTTCTCAACTGAGAAAATTGGTAGCACCAGTGGAAAGGTTAGTCTGGAGCCCTGACACTACATTAAAGGTAATTTTCAAAAAATCCATAATAGGGGCCCTTTAAACTGTGGTGTATTCAAGCAGGTGTAGTTGTGTTGGCCTATTTTGATCACAGATGCATTTTAGGCTGTGCCCACCCGATTTTCTCTGGGCCCACCTACATTGTGATTCCTGGCTACGCTAGTGCTCCAGAATATGATTTTTTTTTTTACAAAGGTTTGTGTCTCAGGTAATTTATATCTTTGTTGACTACTTAAATAACCTTTTAAGTTTAGGGATTATATAAGGGAAAGACACATGCTCAGAGAGGCTTACAGTGGAAATACACATGTGGGAGTCGCTCAGAGGAGGGACCATGCACACGGGAGGCACCTAGCCGACGCGCATGCAATAGACACTGGCGCCGGCGTCAGACGTCAGGAGTGCTGGAGGAACTCAGGGCTTTCGGGGAAGCTCACCTGAGGAGAATATCGCACATTTCCAGTCCGTGGAGTGGAATGGCGAGCAAGCGAAGACACCTGAGTGGGTCCAGTACTAGCTGGTTGAAGCGAGTACATGAGAGGACACAGGCTCCACTCGGAAATTATAGAATCTAGCGAATGTGTTAGGTGTCGCCCAGCCTGCAGCTCTGCAGATGTCTGTTAGCGAGGCACCATGCGCTAGAGCCCAAGAGGACGCCACACTCCGGCGAGTGGGCAGTCACACCAAGGGGGCACGGTCGACCTTGCTGCTGGTATGCCAAAGCAAAGGCGTCCACTATCTTTTCCAGTGAGAGAGCCTTTCCCTTCAGCTTCCTACTATAACAGACAAAGAAGCTGGTCTGAGGTCCTGAAACACTGCGTTCTGTCTACATAGGCAAGGAGAGCACGTACTGGACAGAGCGGAGAGCACGTACTGGACAGAGCAGTGCCGAGGCTGGGTCTGCCTCCTCCAGGGGCAGCGCTTGCAGGTTCACCACCTGGTCTCGGAAGGGAATGGTAGGAACCTTGGGCACATATCCAGGCCGGGGTCTCAAGATCACGTGAGAGTAAGCCGACCCGAATTCCAGGCACGCTTCGTCAATAGAGAATGTGTGCAGGTCCTCTACCCTCTTGATGGAGGCCAATGCAACCAGGAGTGCTGTCTTCATTGACAGGAACTTAAGCTCCACTGATTGCAAATGCTCAAAGGGAGCACTCTGCAGGGAATTTAGAACCACTGAGAGGTCCCAAGAGGGAACAAGAGGAGGGCGAGGTGGATTCAGTCTCCTCGCTCCCCTCAGGAACCTGACGATCAGGTCGTGCTTTCCTACGGACTTACCTTTCACTGTAACATGGTGTGCGGCAATAGCGGCAACGTATACTTATAGGGTGGAGGGAGACAGCCTTCGCTCCAACCCTTCTTGAAGGAAGGAAAGCACGACACTGATCGAACATCTCCGGGGGTCTTCTTGGTGAGAAGAGCCCAGTTGACGAAGAGGTTCCACTTCAACGCGTAGACATGTCTCGTGGACGATGCTAAGCGGAAGTGATGGTAACCACCACTGCTGGTAGTAGGATACTCAACCTGCCTCATCCCGTCCAGGAGCCACACGTGGAGGTTCCAAAGATCAGGACGAGGGTGCCAAGGGTGTTTAGATGTCATTTTCAAATGAGAGAGATGGAGAACATAGAGAGCACACAGAGCACAAAGAGAAATGGTTTAGAAGGCTTCTGTTCATGCTTTTATAATGTTTGCTCCTCTCCTTTGTTTGGTAAACCATGAGAATTATGTTTTCCCCTCCCCACGGCACGGGGGGAATACATTTATGTACAATTATAATGAACATAATACAATTATAACATGTTATAGTGACCTCAATAAAACAACCAAAACAAATGTGTGTGAAATTTTAATATTTCTTATGTTTTATACAGCTAAAAGAGCCTGGGGTCAAATTGACCCCAAGGAACACCGATGCTACAAAATGTGTACAGGACATTGAAAAAATATCAGCAGGTTAATTTTATGTTTACAGAGTTGTCCCCATTAAATTAGGAAAAGTCATTAAATCTGAAGCAAAAAAAAAAAAAAAAGTATTTACAGACGTTAAACATTGAATGGGGTCAAATTGACCCCAAGGATAATAGGAGGGTTAAATAACTTGCGTGCGCAGCAAGCACAAGTTGTAATTTTTGCTGTGCACATGGGTATTAGTGTCCTCTTTGATCGTGGGAAATTTGAACAACGGACGCATCTCCGATCCGAAGATATCGGCAAAGTTTTTTTTTCTAAGGTAAGACGTTCACTTCACCATGCACACTCCACAATGAATAGCTTATTATCCTTATGTGACTGTTAAACGTAACTGGTGTCATCACAAACGTTATTCTGTGGCCTAAAAACTGGCATATTTCATGGTATTGTGTCATGCAAGATTATTGCAAAATCTAGAGAAATGTGCGAGGTGGCCAGCGGGGTATGGTTGAGACACGCGTGTCTCAATTGTACCCCCGATAGATTTCTATTAAGAAACACACTGTTTAGTTGTTCAGTGAAATGATAACAGGTTTAACGTCGTAATTAGCCAGCATAGGACGCAAATGAAAATAAAATTTTATATTTGTGATATTTAAACTGTGTATTATTAATAAATATATTAAATATATTGTTCCTGTTTTATATATTTTAACCAGTGCTAATGTAAATAAAATGAATGAATTTAAATGGATGAATAAATAAACATGTTACCCAATTGTTTTTTTTTTCTTTACTTGTCTTTATTTATTATATTTGCAATGAACATTTAGTTACCTTTACATCATTAAAAATGGGTGTCTCAACTGTATCATGGTACTGTCTCAACTGTACCACATATGAGCACAGTTAAGACAAAGTTAAGACAAAAAGCACCTTATTTTTATGAGCTAATTGTGGAAAATATAAACTACTTATGGGTATTATTGATTGATAATATCTTAGTCTACAAGCTAATGAAATGTCATGTGGCATGTCATGTAGAAATTCACTTCTTTTCAGTATCTATTTTTGTGTGAAACATCAAAACGCAAAAAGTGTCTCAACTCTACTTAGTCTACTCTACAGAAAAGCAGATCAGCACAGAATATGAACACAACGCATTTAAGACAGTGGTATGAAAAGGCCAAACTCAGGAAACACCATGCCTACTAATAAAGCATAGAAAATTAATTTGCACATAAAATGAACGCAACGCATTTAATTGTACGTCAAGCATTTCCCTCCCATAGAAAACCAAGAAAACGCTTCATGAGGCTTAATGGACCAACAGTTAGAAAAATAAAAAAACACACAATTTGTTATTATTAATAAAACTGCAGGCAGCAGGTTTATTTGCACTAAACACATATTTGCTTTCTTTCGTCATATTCTGGGCTCATTGGCTTTTCTGTAGCCTACAAGGCTATGCTTAATTAGTATGGTGTTGTTAACTGAGTTTGATAATATCATTTATTACTTTTAATATCAGTCCATCACACACAGGTTTCGTGACATCATCACAAATAACAGAAGTCCTATTTCATTGGCTAGGCGCCAACCAATAAAATGGCTCCTTTGAACACCCCCGCTCCCGCCCCCTTCCTCTCTCGCTGCCACTGAGTTGCAGGTGCACAAGTAGTTTTGCATCTAATATATCGCGAAAAGAGTAGCAAAAGTCAAGGTGTGAAATTTGAACTTGCTGTGTCAGATTTGAGAAGTTGCAAGTGCCAATTTGAGGCTGTAGGCTACTGCGAATTTGAATGTTAGAAGAAGTGCAAATTTGTATTACAAGTTTGTTTCTGTCATTGTATCTTTGTGAATGGCATTTTACACATTTGTGACGACTTGTCTGCAGCTTCAAATTCAGAATACAGGTTTATGACTATTCTCTGCGAGTGCAAATCTCAGCGTTCAAGTTCAGATTTTTATTTTACAGGTTTTCACATCGGAGCTGTGAGTGTAAATGTTCTTGTACAAGTACGAATATTTATTGTACAAGTTCTCAAATTCACATCTACGTGCTCTCGAGTTTTGCTACTAATTTACCTTTATATTATGTGGCCATATAGGATGTGGTTAACATTCCGAGAAGACGTTAACACACATCAGAGTAGCTCTGTGAAAATTAGGTTGTGCACTGCAAGGCTGGTGCCAGTAAGTCAGGGCTAATAGAATATAAGCAAAAGGCTTTCCTGAGAATTAACATTGATCCGAGATACACTACACAGTGCAGCTCACACCTCACTTTTACTGTCTCATCATTTCCCCCTGCTCCCCCTCTTCTCCTCCTCACCTAAAACTCTCTAAAAACCTATGCAATGTTAAATGTGTACAATATCAATAAGTAACTAATTATACATGTTTGGAATCATTTGAAATGTTTCAGTGCGACTGGTAGGCTACAAAGTTCCCTTTCGAACGGTCACTTCGTATTGCGTAGCTATACGCAGTGGGGAAACTCCTTTTCCTCGATTTACTGAAGCCTATTTGTAAAACGCATTTGCAGCTGCACAGCTAGCACATTGAGCGTCTGTCACGCTCATAGGCTGTGCTGCAGCAACTGCACATCCAATGGCGCGGGCGACTCTGACGTTCGACCAAAGAGCTAGCCCAACGTCAGAGCCCGCCGAGGGGGCGTGGCACAGCCTATATAGACCCCCGAACCCGCCATTATAGCAGATTTTTACTCCTTCAGCGACAGTACACATGTCCCTGAGCTCCTACTGATTATTTGCCGTCGAACAAGCCTTTCAGCCTGAGCGTGCTTCTCTTCAGCAGACTTCGCCTGCACGTCGATTGTCTCCTGACGCCGGCTCACCTGTGGATATCCGGCGACAGCCTATATCCTTTTAAAAGCATTGTGATTATTTTCAGATGCCTCGTTCATCCTGCGCCACGTGCGGAGGCCGTCTGCACGAGGCAGACCAACACCCGAGCTGCATTTCCTGCCTGGGGATCGACCACGCTGAAAATGCACTCTCTGCCGGCGGATGTGCGGCCTGCGAAAGCATGCCTATCTCCGTGCTGCGCAATCGGCTAGCTCTCTCCCGAGACGGCAATGCCGCTTCATCTACGCTTTCTGTTCCAAGGAAGAAGAAGCGTCGCAGCCAACGCCAACCGGAGGGTTTGGAAGTTAGTGAATGCACGCCGGCCGCGTCCCCGCGTGCTTCACTTTCTCCTACTCACTCGCCATCACCGGTCCTGTTCGTAGGAGACCAGCGCCCCCGCCCCCACGTGGCAGGCCTCGTCTCCTTCGGCGGATCTCTCGAACGCGACGACAGCCTTTCCTTCGCCGCTTCTGAGGATAAGTGGCTGGGCTCTCTCGACCCCGTCACCTCTTCTCAGTCTGTGGCCAGTGGTTCAGCGACCAGGACTAACTCCGATGCCGAAATGCTTCGGATCCTGACGAAGGCCGTCGCGGACCTCGAGCTAGAGTGGGCCACGCCCGAGAGCCGCCTCGTAGTCGGCTGGATGGATGGTTCCTGTCGGGGCGCCAGCAGGCCCCTCGTCACAAACCAGCGCCATTTTTCCCCGAAGTCCACGAGGAGCTTACCAAGGCCTGGCGCGCTTCTTACTCTGCGCGTGTGGGATCTGCAGTTTCCGCGATGCTGTCCTCCGTGGATGGCGCAGCGGAAAAGGGTTATGAGTCTTTGCCGCCCCTCGAAGAGGCCCATCTTTGCCCGAGCACTGCAGCTAGCTGGCGAGCTAGAGCCGCGCATCCAAACAAACCGTGCTGAAACACTTCAGCCCTCGCTGGACGCGCGTATGCCGCCTCCGGTCAGGCTGCTTCGGCCCTGCACACGATGGCCGTGTTGCAGGTCTACCAGGCCAAACTCCTCCTGTCCATGGACGAGGCTGGCCCGGACCCGGAGGCCTTTCGAGACCTGAGAAGTGCTACAGACCTAGCGCTGCGTGCTACTAAGGCTACAGCACAGGCCATCGGAAGGAACATGGCGAGTTTGGTCGTGCTCGAGCGCCATCTTTGGCTCAACCTCACCGAGATCAAGGAGGCTGACAGGACTAGATTTCTCGACCCCCCGGTTTCCAGCTCCGGTCTCTTCGGCCCGGCGGTGAAAGGATTCTCGGAGAGGTACACAGAGGCACAGAAAGCATCCCAGGCTATGCGACACTTCTTGCCTAAACGCTCGAGCTCTTCGTCCAGCAAGCCCAAACCACTGCCTTCGCCTCATCCAGCCAAACCGGTGAAGCAGGCCTCTCAGCCCTGCCCTGCGGCCGCTGATAGCCACCGCCAGTCAAGGCCCGCGAAGCGCTACCCGCTCCTCCGGCGTCAAGGCCCACGAGCCAGCGTCGTGATTGACCAGGTACCACCGAAGTCGTCCTAGCAACAAGCGGGAAGAGAGAGGGCTCGTGTCTCGCACTAGCCGGACCACCCTCGAAAAAGCCAGCAAAACTTCCCACAGCTCCCTGTTCAGTTCAGGCGGCTGGGGATTTTATTATTGTAAACAGGCCCGCAGCAGTGAGCGCGCCTTTGCAAACAAACGCCATTTTCACGGCGACCCAAATAAAGCACAAAAAGAGAATGTTTCACAACACACGGGTTCACGGTCCCCCTTCTCTACGTGCCCCCCCCCCCCCCCTGTTGTAACACTGACTTTCCCCCGGGCAAAAGCCTGTATAGTCAGTCAAACACTCAGTATGTGCACAAATCACATTATAAGGGTATCAGGTCCCCCTATGTTAGGCGGCCCATCCCATTCAGTGTGTCAAGCCCTAGCCACACGGGCTATAGCTTGGCAAGCTATCCCCGGTGTGTCGAATTGGGTCATAAACACTATAAAGCGAGGCTACTCGCTCCAATTCGCTCGCAGACCCCCCAAATTCCAGGCGGTTATCGAGACGTCGGTGAGAAGCAGCGTGGGTCACGTGCTTCGCACCGAAGTTTAGAATTTATTAGCAAAAGGAGCGATAGAATCAGTCCCTCCCGCGCTAATGTATTCGGGGTTCTACAGCCGCTATTTTCTAGTCCCAAAGAAAGACGGCGGACTCAGACCCATACTAGATCTGAGACATTTGAACAAGGCTCTCATGAGACGGCCTTTCAAAATGTTAACACTCAAACAAATTCTCGCGCAAGTTCGCCCGGGCGATTGGTTTGTTACAATGGATCTGAAAGATGCATATTTTCATATTCAGATCGACCCTCGTTACAGGCCATTCTTGAGATTCGCCTTCGAAGGGAGGGCATATCAATACACCATCCTGCCGTTCGGCCTGTCCCTGGCACCCCGCACATTCACGAAATGTATGGATGCAGCGCTCTCCCTACTGAAAAGTCAGGGAGTGCGCGTGCTGAATATCTCGACGACTGGCTGGTGCTGGCGCAGTCGAGAGACGAACTGATAGTTCACAGGGATTTGATTCTCGGCCATCTAAAATGCCTGGGGCTCACAATCAATGTTACCAAGAGCAAACTGACCCCCAGCCAGACTGTAGTCTTTCTGGGCACGGTTTTAGACTCTGTGACAATGAAAGCGCGGCTCACTCAAGAGCGCGCGCTCGCTGTACAGACGCTGCCAGCTGCGTTCAGGGCGCGCAAGCGCGCGCCTCTGAAGAAGTTTCAGAGACTACTCGGTCTAATGGCAGCTGCATCATCAGTACTCCGCTTGGGATTACTGCGCATGCGCCCGCTGCAGCACTGGCTGAAACGCCGTGTGCCAACCCATGCTTGGCAGTCAGGCAGCCTGCGCATTCTGGTGAATCAAGGGTGTTTAAGAACACTGATTTCCTGGCGGGCTCAGGACTGGTACCACAATGGGGTGACCATGGAGGTAGTTTCCAGAAGGAAGGTGGTTTTTACAGACGCGTCCAACCTGGGTTGGGGAGCGCTGCACGAGGGCAAGCCTGCCTCCGGCCTCTGGTCAAGCACGGAGCAGAGCTTACATATCAACTGTCTGGAAATGAAAGCAGTTGGTTTGGCCCTGAAAGCTTTTGCGTCAAACCTCAGGGGTCACCATGTCCTGGTCCGTACAGACAGCATGTCGGTGGTGGCCTACATGAATAGCCAGGGCGGCATCAGGTCAGGCAAACTGTATGCTATGGCGAGGGACCTCCTCCTGTGGGCACAGGCCAATCTGAGCTCGCTGAGAGCAGCGCACATCCCGGGCGTCCAAAATGTGGGCACGGATATGCTCTCACGGGGCAACACTCCCCTAGGCGAGTGGTCCCTGAACCCGCAGACGGTCAGTCTGATATGGGAGATGTTCGGCGAGGCCGAAGTTGACCTTTTCGCCTCGAGAGCCAACACCCACTGCAGGGTGTTCTTCTCGAAAAACAGGGACGCGCTGGCTCATCCCTGGCCCAGCTGCCCCCTTTATGCTTTCCCCCCCGTCTCGATGATTCCACAAGTCATCTAACGGGTCAGGGAGAGCGGATGCTCAGTCCTTCTGGTGGCTCCTCTCTGGAAATCCAGACCATGGTTTCCGGAACTGGTTCAGTTGTCAGACACGATCCCCTGGCCTGTTCCTATGAGGAAGGATCTCCTCACACAGGCCAACGGAACGATATGGCATCCCCGACCCGATTTATGGGCCCTCCATGTGTGGCTCCTAAACGGGTACCCGGGGACCTCCCTGACAGGGTCTTGAACACTATCTCTGAAGCAAGGGCCCCGTCTACTCGGCGCCTTCATGCTTTAAAATGGTCGGGTTTTTCCAGCTGGTGCTCGAAAAATCGGATTGACCGAGAGTCATGTGAGGTTTCTGTGGTGCTCTCTTTCCTGCAGGAGCTACTGGACGCGGGCCGCACCCCGTCCACGCTCAAAGTGTATGTGGCAGCCATCGCAGCGCATCATGCTTTGGTGGCTGGCCAATCACTAGGAAGGAATGACATGGTGGTAACGTTTCTGAAAGGTGCTAGGAGGATTAACCCCTCCAGGCCCCCTTCGGTGCCGCCTTGGGACCTCTCCACGGTCCTTAGGGCCCTGAAGGGACCGCCTTTTGAGCCGCTCCAGTCGGTTGATCTAAAACCTCTCTCGCTAAAGACTGCTCTCCTGTTGGCATTGGCATCTATCAAGCGAGTGGGAGATCTGCAGGCCCTCTCTGTGAGTCCTGCATGTTTGGAGTTTGGATCGGGTGACTCCAGAGTAATTCTCAGACCCAGGCATGGTTACGTACCCAAGGTGCTCTCAACGCCGTTTAGAGCACAAGTTATTACGTTGTTAGCCCTTCCCCCTTCTGCCGAGGATGGGGAGGTTAATCTTCTCTGCCCTGTTAGGGCGCTGAGAATTTATCTGGAGCGTTCTGCGTCCTTTAGACAGTCAGAACAGCTGTTTGTCTGCTTTGGTGGCCGATCTAAGGGTGATCCAGTCACTAAGCAAAGACTGTCTAGATGGATAGTGGATGCCATTTCTTTGGCCTACACCTCAGTGGGTCAGGTTTGTCCCATAGGTGTCAAGGCCCATTCGACCAGAGGCATGGCCTCGTCATGGGCTTGGTCATCTGGGTTTCCAATTCAAGATATTTGTGATGCGGCCGGCTGGTCCTCGCCTTCCACATTTATGAAGTTCTATAATATGGAGGTGCCTTCCCTGCAGGTGAAGGTGCTTTCGGTATGATTTAGGCCTGACGGTGTCTGGTCTTGTCTACAAAGATTACTGTGCATAATCACATACATATTATTAAACCCGCTTCGGCCAGTTATAAAGTATACTAATAATCCTGACGATGTCTGGTTTTGTTAGTATATTCTGTTAGTTGTTACTGACTTACAGGTCCTTCTCAAAAAAATTAGCATATTGTGATAAAGTTCATTATTTTCCATAATGTAATGATAAAAATTAAACTTTCATATATTTTAGATTCATTGCACACCAACTGAAATATTTCAGGTCTTTTATTGTTTTAATACTGATGATTTTGGCATACAGCTCATGAAAACCCAAAATCTCAAAAAATTTGCATATCATGAAAAGGTTCTCTAAACAAGCTATTAACCTAATCATCTGAATCAACTAATTAACTCTAAACACCTGCAAAAGATTCCTGAGGCTTTTAAAAACTCCCAGCCTGTATCATTACTCAAAACCGCAATCATGGGTAAGACTGCCGACCTGACTGCTGTCCAGAAGGCCATCATTGACACCCTCAAGCAAGAGGGTAAGACACAGAAAGAAATTGCGGCGTGGCATGGAGGCAATCAGCCTGTGGCACTGCTGAGGTGTTATGGAGGCCCAGGATGCTTCGATAGCGGCCTTAAGCTCATCCAGAGTGTTGGGTCTTGTGTCTCTCAACTTTCTCTTCACAATATCCCACAGATTCTCTATGGGGTTCAGGTCAGGAGAGTTGGCAGGCCAATTGAGCACAGTAATACCATGGTCAGTAAACCATTTACCAGTGGTTTTGGCACTGTGAGCAGGTGCCAGGTCGTGCTGAAAAATGAAATCTTCATCTCCATAAAGCTTTTCAGCAGATGGAAGCATGAAGTGCTCCAAAATCTCCTGATAGCTAGCTGCATTGACCCTGCCCTTGATAAAACACAGTGGACCAACACCAGCAGCTGACATGGCACCCCAGACCATCACTGACTGTGGATACTCCAGTGCTGCTTATCTGTAGCCCAGGTCAGGTGCTTCTGCCGCTGTTTCTGGTTCAAAAGTGGCTTGACCTGGGGAATGCTGCACCTGTAGCCCATTTCCTGCACACGCCTGTGCACGGTGGCTCTGGATGTTTCTACTCCAGACTCAGTCCACTGCTTCCGCAGGTCCCCCAAGGTCTGGAATCGGTCCTTCTCCACAATCTTCCTCAGGGTCCGGTCACCTCTTCTCGTTGTGCAGCGTTTTTTGCCACACTTTTTCCTTCCCACAGACTTCCCACTGAGGTGCCTTGATACAGCACTCTGGGAACAGCCTATTTGTTCAGAAATTTCTTTCTGTGTCTTACCCTCTTGCTTGAGGGTGTCAATGATGGCCTTCTGGACAGCAGTCTTACCCCTGATTGCGGTTTTGAGTAATGAAACAGGCTGGGAGTTTTTAAAAGCCTCAGGAATCTTTTGCAGGTGTTTAGAGTTAATTAGTTGAATCAGATGATTAGGTTAATAGCTTGTTTAGAGAACCTTTTCATGATATGCTAATTTTTTGAGACAGGAATTTTGGGTTTTCATGAGCTGTATGCCAAAATCATCAGTATTAAAACAATAAAAGACCTGAAATATTTCAGTTGGTGTGCAATGAATCTAAAATATATGAAAGTTAAATTTTTATCATTACATTACGGAAAATAATGAACTTGCTAATTTTTTGAGAAGGACCTGTATATATATATTATTCAGACCGACAGTGTCTGGTCTGTTATATGTATTCATATATACATATATTATTGGGTTCTGGCTTGTTCTGTTAACTCAGGGGTCCTGAGTTTGCAGTGCAACCGGTTACTTGGGTGCGGTGTTTTGCATGGCTTCCCCACTGCGTATAGCTACACAATACGAAGTGACCGTTCGAAAGGGAACTACTCGGTTACTATCGTAACCTCAGTTCCCTGAGAGAGGGAACGAGTATTGCGTAGCCAGCCGCACTGTAGTAACTGGTGAAGTTGTCGCTTCAGTCGTATAAACCTGCTATAATGGCGGGTTCGGGGGTCTATATAGGCTGTGCCACGCCCCCTCGGCGGGCTCTGACGTTGGGCTAGCTCTTTAGTCGAGCGTCAGAGTCCCCCGCGCCATTGGATGTGCAGTTGCTGCAGCACAGCCTATGAGCGTGACAGACGCTCAATGTGCTAGCTGTGCAGCTGCAAATGCGTTTTACAAATAGGCTTCTGTAAATCTGTAAAAAGGAGTTTCCCCACTGCGTAAAGCTACGCAATACTCGTTCCCTCTCTCAGGGAACTGAGGTTACGATAGTAACCGAGTAGGTCTCATTCCCAAAGAAGTAAAACAAAAGGTAATAAAGTTCTTGAGAGTTTAGAGATAAATGAAAGCTTTAGAGTAAGTTCTGCCAGGAAGACTCAATCGTTACGTCACTTATTACCTTCATATCTAACCAATCATGCTCTAATACTTAGAGAGTATAAAAGATCGGTACTTACACATGTCTGAGTTCGCAGATGCTGATGCAAACAATTACCCCCATCCTCCCCACCACCACCAGGATGGTCCCTTACCCTCAATCCTCCAAAAATAACGTTGACATTTATCAACCGATTTCAGTGGTTTGTACGTGGTGTACAAAAAGTTCCATCTCTAGTTATTTAAAATCTCGATAGTAAGACTTATAAAATATTTTTTTTAATAAGGAATTGTCAAAGCTCAGGCTTGCCATGTATTTGGCTTTGTATTCTTGGATTTGTGAAGAATTGTGAATACCCCCATACTGAGAAATAATTTAATTTTCACATTAAATGAAATAGATTTATGTATAGTTTTATGTTTTATGTATTATTTATCCTAATAATAGAAATAGAATATGAAATATCAATTACAGAATATAGACAATAAAAAATAATACATTATATGTGACTAGTGAATAATACAATAATTTAACAGCTTAACTATAATAGATTGATAATCGCAAGTGGTATAATATAATAATAATAATAATAATAATAATAATAACAAATACAATGTAATATCAATTGCAGAATAATATAGACAATAATAAAAATAGTAAATGAAATAGTGACTAGTACCTACCCGAAACGAGTAGCCTACTTATCATAAAAGTCGGTTTTAAGAAAATATAGATGAATATTTAGATTTCAGGAAATTTACTTTATGATATAAGCTAAAAGTGGCCAACTAACGTTACTATTACTAATTATATAATGACCAAATTTACAACCAGAAACAAATGTTCTGTCTTGCTTGTGAAAGGTTCCCCAAATGGCATCACCACATAACTATGCTTTGATGTAAATGAAAACATTTTCCTTTTAAAACCTTCAATTATTGTTGTTGCTTTAAATGCTGGCAAGATAACTGACCTGTATTCAGAAATATTACAGCACAAATATAAATAAACCACTACACCAAATTACACCCAAAACCTATTTTCATAGAACAGAAGATTGAAAACACAGGTAAAATCTGAATGTTTATTGAATGACACACATGAATTTAGCAGGTGAGTCTCTGGACTGCAGATTGTGATGATGATACTGGCATATTTGATGCCTGATGTATCAAGTCTTAGCTTTTGCAGGTAGTCAAGAGAATCGGCTTGGCTGGAGGACTGAAGACAGAAAAAGACAAAGGATGGGACAGTACAGTGTGATGCACAGGTAAGTTATCCATTGGTAGGTAATCAGGTTGAAGTTCAGTGTTGAACGACGGGACCAGACCCTGATGAGTGTGTGAAGCAGGCTTAAAGAGTGGAGCTGATGATGGTGATAGATGGCTGGTGTTGCCAGGATTGATTGTAGGAAATGTAGTGGGCTGAGGTGACTGGTCTGGTGACTGAGGATTGTGACACCTATGGTTGTTGAAAAAATCCACACAAATATAATGCTCTTACATGCAAGTTTGTTTGGTCAAAAATCATCTGTAAATAGTCTAAACAACAAATCATCATGTATCACTAATTTATTTAGAACAGACGGAGAGAATCAGCTTACAGTTTATTAGCAGGAAAGACTAATAAGAATATCATTAAAGGGAAAAAAATTATAAAACTGAGCAGTAAAAGAGAAAACATTTTAACCAAAATTGCTTTTACAGGCACTTTTAATATATATGACATATATAATGTTTAAAAAGTATGTTATGTTTTTGTGGAGAGAGCATAAAGGGAAGAGAGAAAAAAAGTCAGGAAGCGGTGAGCATTAAGATAAATGTGTTTCCTGAACATTTTCAGAAGTAATCATACCACCATCTGATCTGGGCCAGACAACCCCTGAATAAACAGCACAGAGAGGACAGGTACGAGACTTTTACTTCTATTGTTACTCTGATACAACTTTCTTTTCTTACATTTTTTTTTGAAAATGTTTAATACGTATTTTATATGTTGTTAAATATTTTTAACTTTTATATATATATATATATATATATATATATATATATATATACACACAAGGTTCACTGCAGTATGATAATCTTTTGGTTTTTATATGAATTGCAACAAATTCGAATATTTTCTCTGTTTTCCATCCAGTCTTGATTCTAGTAATAAATTCCTTGTCTTTTTAATGACTCTAGCAAAACCCTACTCTTTTAAATTACTTTTTTTCCCTTCAAACTCCACCTCTACCAAAAATACAATATAAAATACATATCTTAATGGAACATAACGGTAAAAATATAATTTTTCATACTTTTATATTGTTTCATTTCATATGGCAAACTTATGCAATGACAATTTTCAGCACTTTCATCCCTTTAGTTGTACTCGACTATTCCCGCTTTTTCACCATAAAATTACCCAACATTTTCTTTTTTCTTTTTAAACAAACATTCAGGTTTACAACCTGTCACAGCTTTCCTTTTTTTTTTTTTTTTTTTTTTAAGTTTACGAAATTGCAAAGTGTTTTCGAGAAACTTTTTGATTATTTCTGCCCTCAGCAAATTGGGGATTTCAATGTTTACTTTTAATCGAATGAGTTTTATTTCTCTGTTGATGTAGCCTTCAGTTCCCCTTTGCAGTGGTTATACGAAAATGTAGGATTCAGTTTCTGTAGTCTGACTTCTCGCTCTCTACCCCTCTTTTTTTTCTCTACTGACATTTTCCCAAAAGAAAGGAGAGACATATAGACAAGATAGCGTGAGAGACGAGTGAATCTCGTGCCCACTGTTTTACTTGCATGTCTCACTTCTCTGAAGAACATCATGAAGAACTTCACAGCATCCACAGGCGACTATGGGGTGAGTGATAGTTGGTATCAAAAACTAGCAAGTAATTAAGAAAATAACAAAATATTGAAAAGTCTTTTGCTCTGTTATACAGTACACAGATTATGACTACGGAAACAGTTCCATCTATGAAGACGATGTCCATGGTGATACCGTTGCAGCCCCCTGCAGTCTGAAGGAAACATGGGAGTTTCTTGGTCGCTTTGCCCCTATAGCTTACATCCTAGTCTTTATCCTGGCGCTAGTTGGTAACATTCTAGTGCTGTGTGTGATCCGCCGCTATCGGCAGTCTCGACACAGTCCCTGCTCCTTCTCACTGACAGACACCTTTCTGCTCCATTTGGCCATCTCTGACCTCCTTCTGGCTGTCACGTTGCCATTTTTCGCGGTCGAGTGGATCAATGGGTGGGTGTTTGGCTTGTTCATGTGTAAATTAGCTGGAACGGTGTTCTCGCTGAATGTCTATTGTGGCGTGCTATTCCTGGCCTGCATCAGCTTTGACCGATACTTGGCTATCGTACATGCCATCAATATCAGCTGGAGACGCAAGACCTGCCACGCTCAGCTGGCCTGCGCCATCATCTGGGTCGTCTGCTTTGGATTGGCCATGGTGGACATGCTCTACCGTGAAGTGGTGGAAATATACGGAATGGATAGGTGGATGTGCCAGATAGTGTATTCACAAGAGAGCTTCCAGCAATGGCAGATCGGCATGCAGCTGGTTAGCTTGATTCTTGGATTCATAATTCCCCTACTGGTCATGCTGTATTGCTACCTTCGCATTTTCAAAGCACTGTGTCACGCCTCGCGCAGGCAGAAACGGCGCTCTCTGAGGCTCATCGTCTCATTGGTTATTGTGTTTGTGGTCAGTTGGGCACCTTATAATGCCCTGCGGCTTACCGACAGCCTGCAGACGCTCGGGGTCATTGCCAAAAGCTGTGGGCTGAACAAGGTGCTCGATGTGGGCGTTCTGGTGACTGAAAGCCTGGGGTTGGCACATTGCGCTTTAAATCCACTACTCTACGGCCTTGTTGGGGTAAAGTTCCGCCGTGAGCTCGCCCATATGTGCAAGGCTGCTTTAGGACCCCAGGGCTGCCTCGGATTAGCAGGATGGGCAAACGGTCGGGGGTCAACCATCCGCAGGCCTACTGGATCATTCAGCTCAGTTGACAGTGAGAATACCTCATACTTCTCTGTCATGGCCTGAAAAGAGAACATATGACATTAACAAGAGAAGAAGTGATGGTTGTTTCTATTTGGAATTGGAAAGGAACCACGATTTCAGTTTGTATAGTCGGAGTGATATTAAAACCAAACCTTTCCATGTTCTCATTTTTAAAAGCATGGCATTATCTACATCAGCACAATTATTTTAACATCCATTTGATTGAAGAGACTTTGTCATCAATTTAACAAAAACAAATTGTAAAATGCTGTTGATTTTGTTGCATTAGTAATTCTGCTTTTTTGTGTTGGTTGTAAAAGGGACAGTGAATCATCCCGAGTCGTCTGGGATTAGCGTTACAAAAAAGGAACTGAAAACATGTTTTCAGACTCCACATCCTCTTTCTTTATTTTTCTTTTTTTATACATACTCTTAACAAGTAATACTGTAACATCAAATTTAGCTTTGTTTATCTTTTTATTAATCTGTTTTTTGAGATTTAAGTAGATGAACATGACAGGATGTCTTCTCATGTATTTTTCGTAAAACATTTTTATTGGTATTTTTGCACTGTGCTGCCTCCTCTGATAAAGTGTAGGTTCCATTAAAATTGTAATAAAGATTTGTGTGACTCACTTCCTTTATTATTCTTGTTCAGCTGTAGATTGGGAGGATGTTAAACTCTGAAGATGTATTTTATTCTGAGAATGACTGCAGCCACAAAGGAAACAGCAATAGGTGTGATTTTTCAATGCTATTAAATTACCGCTTTAAGAGAGCATTGTGTAAGTGTTTATATTTACTACTAGTACAATTTTCCAAATTAAATAAAAGTAAATCTTTGACATGAAAACATTTATATATATATATATAGAGAGAGAGAGAGAGAGAGAGAGAGAGAGGGAGGGAGAGAGGGAGAGAGAGAGAGAGAGAGAGAGAGAGAGAGAGAGAGAGAGAGAGAGAGAGAGAGAGAGAGAGAGAGAGAGAGAGAGAGAGAGATTAGTTAGCTAAAAGGAAGTCTGGAGATTCATTAGCACCGCGGCTGAGAGCATTTGTATCTGCTGAGCAACAGCTGTGAAGATTTAAAAGTTTCCTTCTATGGCTGTTAGTTAATGTCAGTTGGTTATGCTAACCAGCCAAACTCTGACCCTATTATAGCAAGTAGCATAACTCATTGTCATCGCAGTGACATAAACTTAAGCCTTTTTGGCTATTAAATAAAATGGGCAAGCCCTAACGATTCATCACACCCAAATGTCCTGATTCAATAGGGAAAATGGTAATGCCATTTATAATAATGCCACTTTTTTTTATTGTTTTGCTGAGTGAGTATTGCTGAGTTTCAACATTAAATTAATAAAGACAATAGTTTAGTCTTCCGTAACTTCTACTGTATGAATATGAAATGACCCAAAACCCTTCTGTATTTTTTGAGAAGTTAGGCTACCTTGTCAGCTGTCTGTAAATATTCATTTATGTAGACCTATATGTAACCATTTTTGCATATTGTATTGTGTCATTTTTATGTGAATAAAAACCTCTGTTGCTATATTATACAATGGAAGGGAAATATGAATTGAAGTTTATGAATATTGTTTTTTATTGAACTCATTTGATATTTTTTTATCTTTTTATTGTCAATAATCTCCAATAGTCCAAAAAATAATAATAGAGCTATACACACTCTTTTTCAAAGAAAAATAGTTACTATGCTATATACTGGAACTCTTTGTTAAAAGCTCAATTCTGCTAAAAGCCGTGTTTTATCTGCTTTTACGGCACATGTGTCTGGGGATTTCAACTCAGAAATTTAATATTTCGATCCTGCCCGTGGTTTTTCCTTTCTATTATGCTTCTCACCTAATTTCTTTAAACTTCTTTAGCACTCTAAGAATGACGCTCAAGGCTCCGGCGTCACCCTAACACTCCAAAAATCAATAACAATTTTAGTCCCTTCACATCTATGTTTAAAATTGTTAAAATCCGCCTAGAACTTCAAATCATGCACCGCTATTCATATTACCTAACGGAGTACCTCTTTCTAAGGCCTGGCTCAGGACTCATTTAACTATTGTTATTAAAGCTGCAGTCTATCCCCCTCTCAGTATGACCATTCCTTCAGAATCGGGGCAGCTACTACAGCAGCCAAAAGAGGAATCTGTACACCAGCTATTAAGATCATGGGCAGATGGTCTTCCTCTGCATCTGAATCATATATCAGACCCGATTCAAAACCATTCTTGAAGCTCAGCAAGCTTTCCAGTAACAAATCAGGTAAATACTGTAAAATGTAATAAGTTGGCTTTACTTAGAAAAAGTGAGGAAACCGATTGCCTTAAAATTTCCAAGTAAAGTAGTGTATTAATTTTTAGTTGGCACAACTTAATAACATTTGTATAGAAAACTTGTTAATAAATATACTCAAGAACTGTTGAATCAAAAGCATTAGTTGTGTTAACTTCTCATTAGAGTTCACATTACTAGGAAAATATCTTAAAAAGAGCAAGTAAAGTGAAATAGGAATAGTATGTGGTACTGACAAATGCTTAGTTCGTATAGTTCACTTACACAAGAGTTCTAGTAACTAAAAAATAACTGTAGAGAGTACTTGACAATTTACTTTAAATACAATTTAATTGTTACCGTTGTTGTGTTTTGCATGCTGAATGTTGAAGTCTGTGTAACTCAAGCATGATCAATAACAAGATTGTCACTTTTATATTTAACTTTTATATGGGATTATATAAACCCAATTAAAAGTTTCACAAGGTGTTTAGGACATAATAGATAATTAATAAATAGATAATTAATTGACATGAAATAGAGTTATACATCAATCATACACACACATTTATACATACATATGTATACATACATATATGTGTGTATATGTATGTATATATATATATATATATATATATACATATATGTGTGTATATGTATGTATATATATATATATATATATATATATATATATATATATATATATATACATATACATATACATATACATGTGTGTATGTATATATATACAGGTCCTTCTCAGAAAATTAGCATATTGTGATAAAGTTCATTATTTTCCATAATGTAATGATAAAAAATTAAACTTTCATATATTTTAGATTCATTGCACACCAACTGAAATATTTCAGGTCTTTTATTGTTTTAAAACTGATGATTTTGGCATACAGCTCATGAAAACGTCTCGGTTACGTATGTAACCCTCGTTCCCTGAGTAGGGAACGGAGACGTTACGTCGGATGACGACGAAATGGGGTTTCGCTTAGAAAGCCTATCAGCTTCGAGTATTACAAAACGAGCCAATGGCAAAGAAATGCCATGGGTCTGCGGAATTTGCATGACGTAACTCCACCCCACCTCGTGGGTATAAAAGGAGGAAGTCCGCAACAGCAGTTTATGTTTCTTCGCTGAGGAGCCAAGACTGAGCTCAGGCGATCCCCGCGGTACAGCGGAAAGTGGCAGGCAGACGTAACGTCTCCGTTCCCTACTCAGGGAACGAGGGTTACATACGTAACCGAGACGTTCCCTTTCGTTGTCACTCCGAGTTACGTCGGATGACGACGAAATGGGGTTACTAGTCTAATCACGCCACCTTCTCAGCTGTCTTCCAGTGCCCTGCGTAATCGAGATCCCTGTCATAGACTGGACGAAGGACTCCATTTAACACAGGAATACCAAGGTACACTGGGAAGCATATCCCAAGCTAGGGGAAGTATGCAATTAATGCCAACCCGGAGGGGGGGGACTTAGAGAATACACATATGACCCGAAGGAAACATATGGAGAACACTGGGGTGTCCAGCCGCAGGTGGAATATTTCAACCCCAGGGGTGGCAAGGTGGCTTGCCAAGGGAAAGACACATGCTCAGAGAGGCTTACAGTGGAAATACACATGTGGGGGTCGCTCAGGGGAGGGACCATGCACACGGGAGGCACCTAGCCGACGCGCAGGCAATAGACACTGGCGCCGACGTCAGGAGTGCTGGAGGAACTCAGGGCTTTCGGGGAAGCTCACCTGAGGAGAATATCGCACGTATCCAGTCCGTGGAGTGGAATGGCGAGCAAGCGAAGACACCTGAGCGGGTCCGGTACTAGCTAGTTGAAGCGAGTACATGAGAGGACACTGGCTCCACTCGGAGATTATAGAATCTGGCGAATGTGTTAGGTGTCGCCCAGCCTGCAGCTCTGCAGATGTCTGTTAGCGAGGCGCCATGCGCTAGAGCCCAAGAGGATGCCACACTCCGGGTGGAGTGAGCCGTCACACCAAGGGGGCACGGTCGACCTTGCTGCTGGTAAGCCAAGGCAATGGCGTCCACTATCCAGTGAGACAACCTTTGCTTGGAGAGAGCCTTTCCCTTCAGCTTCCCACCATAACAGACAAAGAGCTGGTCTGAGGTCCTGAAACACCGCGTCCTGTCTACATAGGCGCGAAGAGCGCGTACTGGACAGAGCAGTGCCAAGGCTGGGTCTGCCTCCTCCGGGGGCAGCGCTTGCAGGTTCACCACCTGGTCCCGAAAGGGAGTGGTAGGAACCTTGGGCACATATCCGGGCCGGGGTCTCAGGATCACGTGAGAGAAAGCCGGACCGAATTCCAGGCACGCTTCGTCGACGGAGAATGCGTGCAGGTCCCCTACCCTCTTGATGGAGGCCAGTGCAACCAGGAGCGCTGTCTTCATTGACAGGAACTTAAGCTCAACTGATTGCAGGGGCTCAAAGGGAGCACTCTTCAGGGCAGTTAGAACCACTGAGAGGTCCCAAGAGGGAACGAGAGGAGGGCGAGGAGGATTTAGTCTCCTCGCTCCTCTCAGGAACCTGATGACCAGGTCGTGCTTCCCTACCGACTTACCTTCGACAAGGTCATGGTGTGCGGCAATGGCGGCAACATAGACCTTAAGGGTGGAGGGAGACAGCCTTCGCTCCAACCCTTGCTGAAGGAAGGAAAGCACAACGCTGATCGAGCATCTCCGGGGGTCTTCTCGGTGAGAAGAGCACCAGTCGACGAAGAGGTTCCACTTCAACGCGTAGACGTGTCTCGTGGACGACGCTCTAGCGGAAGTGATGGTAGCCGCCACCGCTGGTGGAAGGGTACTCAAACCTACCTCGAGCCGTCCAGGAGCCACACGTGGAGACTCCAGAGATCGGGGCGAGGGTGCCACAGGGTGCCCCGTCCCTGAGAAAGAAGGTCCTTCCTCAGAGGAATGGGCCAGGGAGGTGCTGTCGCGAGGAGTGCAAGTTCGGGGAACCAGGTCCGGCCGGGCCAATACGGCGCGACCAAAATGACCTGCTCCTCGTCCTCCCTGACCTTGCGCAAGGTCTGCGCAAGAAGGCTCACTGGGGGAAACGCATATTTGCGGCCCGGCGGCCAGCTGTGCGCCAGTGCATCCGTGCCGAGCGTGCCCTCGGTCAGGGAAAAATACAGGGCGCAATGGGTCGAGTCGTGAGAGGCAAACAGATCTATCTGTGCGTCCCCGAACTGGTCCCAAATCAGCTGAACCGACTGGGGATGGAGTCGCCATTCTCCAGGGAGGGGCTGAAGCCGTGAGAGCTCGTCGGCTGCACAGTTCAGGGCTCCGGGAATGAAGATGGCTCGAAGCGACCTCAGATGCTTCTGACTCCATAGAAGGAGGTGGCGGGCGAGTTGTGACATACGGCGGGAGCGTAGACCACCTTGATGGTTGATGTACGCTACAGTAGCGGTATTGTCTGAGCGGACTAGTACGTGTTGACCCCTGAGCAACGCCCGGAAGCGGTGCAGGGCAAGGCGTACTGCCAACAACTCGAGGCAATTGACATGCCATAGCCACTGGGGTCCTGTCCAGGAGCCCGCAGCAGCATGTCCATTGCACATGGCGCCCCAGCCCGTGGTGGAGGCATCCGTGGAGACCACAACATGCCGGGAAGCTCGTTCCAGGGGGACACCCGCCCTGAGAAAACTGAGGTTCGACCACGGGGTGAGGAACTGACGGCAGGTCGGAGTAACTGGTACCCGGAGCGTGCTTTGATGCCATGCCCACCTCGGGACTCGGTCGCGAAGCCAAAGCTGAAGCGGTCTCATATGAAGCAATCCGAGCGGCGTGACCGCGGCTGCAGATGCCATATGCCCCAGGAGCCTCTGAAAATGTTTCAGTGGAACCGCATTCTTGCTCCTGAGATGTCTCAGGCAAGTCAGCAGTGACTGCGCGCGCTCGCTCGTAAGCTGCGCGGACATGGCGACCGAGTCGATGTCCATACCGAGAAAAGAGATCCTCTGCACGGGGCAAAGTTTGCTCTTCTCCCAGTTGACCCGAAGGCCCAGACGAGCTAGGTGCCGGAGCACTAGGTCCCTGTGTTCGCAAACCTGATCTCGAGAGTGAGCTAGGATCAGCCAGTCGTCGATATAACTCAGGATGCGAACCCCGTGTTCCCGAAGGGGAACAAGGGCAGCCTCGACGACCTTCGTGAAGGTGCGAGGAGACAGGGCTAGCCCGAAAGGGAGAACCGCGTACTGGTATGCCTGCCCCTCGAAAGCAAACCGTAGGAACGGTCTGTGTCGAGGAAGAATGGAGACATGAAAGTAGGCGTCCTTCAGGTCGATCGCTGCAAACCAATCCTGGGGCCGCACGCATTCGAGAACGCGTTTGGCGGAGAGCATCTTGAACGGCAGCCTGTGAAGGGAGCGGTTCAGCACGCGCAAGTCCAGGATTGGCCGTAACCCACCGGTTTTCTTGGGGACAATGAAGTAGGGGCTGTAGAACCCGGACCTCATCTCGGCTGGAGGGACAGTCTCGATTGCACCCTTCGCCAGCAGGGTGGCAATCTCTGCTCTCATGATGGGGGCATTGCCACCGACCAAAGTGGAGCGGACTCCCCTGAAGCGGGGAGGAGACCGTGCGAACTGAATCGCATAGCCGAGCCTGATGGTGCGCGCGATCCAGCGGGACAGACGGGGAAGCTCTAACCAGGCTCCCAGGAACTGAACCAGCGGGATCAAGCGGACGACAGGCGTCCCCCCGGAGGGGCAGCGAAGCGGAGTAACTGGCCCAGACGTGGACGGCATAGCGGCCCGGTGTGGGGGCACAGTTAACAACCGCGCCCTGACAGAGGGGGCCAGGGGAGGACCAGACTGGTCGTCCCGCGGGGGCCTGCTCTGCCAGGGGTCTGGCGACAGAGGGGGACAGGGGCGACGCGGTCCGTGGACGGCACGCCCTGTCAACCGCCTCTGGGACAGAGGGGGGCGAGGAGAGCACGGCTTGTGGGCGGCGCTCTGTGTCGCCCGAGAACTCTGTGAGCTCAGGGAAGAGAGGATCGTTTCTGTCTTTAACCACTTTAGGGTGCTGCCCACCCGTGGGTGAGCAGCGGGGAGCGGAGAACAAAAGATTCTCCCCCGGCCCTCCACCGGGGGAAGGAGTGGTCCTGCTACCATCTCCTGAAAAACGACCATCTTCCCTGAGCAGCCCGTCTCAGGAGCGCCGCTTGGCCCGGCGTTTAGCGGGGGGCGGGGCGGGAGAGGGCTGTGGCGCCTTCTTACGGCTTCCTCCGCGACCGGCCCGGGGTGGAGGCTGCTGCGTGGGCCGGGCGGGAGGGGCGGGAGCCGCAGGAGGGCGCCCTCGGCGGGAAACAGGACGAGGCGTCTGCCCGGTCGGCTGGGTGGAGGCAGCAGCTGGCCGGCGGGGCAGAATGTGTTTTATGGCCTCGGTCTGTTTCTGGGCGGTTGAAAACTGTTGGGCAAAATCTTCAACCGCACCGCCGAAGAGGCCGGCCTGGGACAAGGGGGCGTTAAGCAGACGGGTCCGCTCCGCGTCCCGCATGTCGGCCAGGTTCAGCCAGAGATGTCTCTCCTGGACCACGGCTGTGGACATCACCAGACCCAGGGAGCGCGCGGTAACCTTCGTCGCCCGGAGAGCAAGGTCGGTCGCGGCGCGCAGCTCATTGAAGAGCCCTGGGTCTGTCCTACCCTCGTGCATGTCTCTGAGCATCTGGGCCTGGTAGACCTGCAGAGTGGCCATAGCATGCAGTGACGCAGCCGCCTGTCCCGCCGCTCTGTAAGACTTCGCCACCAAGGTCGACGAAAATCTACAGGCTTTGGATGGGTGCTTAGGCTCGCCACGAGAAGAAGCACTCTGAGGACATAGTTGCATGGCAACAGAGCGTTCAACCGGGGGGAGCCCAGTGTACCCACGGGCGGCTGCATCATCAAGGGGAGGAAAGGCGGATGAGGTCACCGAGCGGTCACGGGAAGACAACGGGGTCTTCCAGGACTTCGAGATCTCATCATGCACATCCGGGAAGAAAGGTATTGGGGTTTGCCGAGGACGAGGGTCGGCGGCCTTACCCAAAAACCAATCGTCCAGCCGCGAGCGCTCAGGACAGGGTGGAGGCCTCCACTCAAGCCCGATGCTCGCGGCTGCCCGGGAAAGCACGGCCGTCATCTCCGGATCAGACTCGAGCACAGCCGTATGCACACCGGAAGGTGGCAGCTGTGACGAGCCCTCACTTCCAGAAGAATCAAACCCACCTAGTGATGCAGCAACAGACATGGCATCATCCTCTGTAGCTTCAACCGAAACACGCGGGCCACCAGAGGGTAGACCCGCGGGGATCGGCAGTTCGCTAGCGGGCACCGTCATTGAAGAGGGGGGCTGGGGTCGCGGACACATAGTCGGCGCCTTGTTCCAGACCGTCACCCTCAGGTCACCCTGGCCACCAGCCGCAGGGCGGGGGGTGGATGAGGGGACTCTCACTCTTGCGAGTTCACTGAGTCTCGACCGTAATGACGCGATGGTCATGTTCCCACAGAGAAAACATGAGTCATCCACGAGCGCTGCTCTAGCATGATCAATGCCCAAACATACCAAGCAGCGCTCGTGCCCATCAGAGTCCGATACCAATCTGCCGCAACCAGAAGTACACGGGCGAGGCATCTTTAAAAAGACGTGCCGCGTGTAAGCTCTTTTAGTGAGAAAACTCAAGTGTTGAAGCGCCCGGGGAGAAACGCGCCGACTGGCAAATCACTGCAGCAGATCAGCAGGAAGCACGCTCTCGCCGTAGATCGCCGTCACACCAACACTCGAGGCACTCGTTCGTGAAGCTGACAATTCAGAGATGGCTTGTGGAGAGAAGAATAAACTTGGCTCCGAAGCGAAAACATAAACTGCTGTTGCGGACTTCCTCCTTTTATACCCACGAGGTGGGGTGGAGTTACGTCATGCAAATTCCGCAGACCCATGGCATTTCTTTGCCATTGGCTCGTTTTGTAATACTCGAAGCTGATAGGCTTTCTAAGCGAAACCCCATTTCGTCGTCATCCGACGTAACTCGGAGTGACAACGAAAGGGAACCCAAAATTCCTATCTCAAAAAATTAGCATATCATGAAAAGGGTCTCTAGACGAGCTATTAACCTAATCATCTGAATCAACTAATTAACTCTAAACACCTGCAAAAGATTCCTGAGGCTTTTAAAAACTCCCAGCCTGTTTCATTACTCAAAACCGCAATCATGGGTAAGACTGCCGACCTGACTGCTGTCCAGAAGGCCATCATTGACACCCTCAAGCAAGAGGGTAAGACACAGAAAGAAATTTCTGAACAAATAGGCTGTTCCCAGAGTGCTGTATCAAGGCACCTCAGTGGGAAGTCTGTGGAAAGGAAAAAGTGTGGCAAAAAACGCTGCTCAACAAATTTTGGAAATTAAGTAAAGTTAACTAAAAAGTCTTAGTAAGAACAACTGTTAGATTTTACAGTGTATGCAACTACTGGTGGTGGTGTTATGCTCTCTAGTGCTTTAAGTGGCCCAAAAGAGGTGCCGGTACTCTATTCTTTTTTTTTTTTTTTTTTTTTTGCTGACTCCCCACCTCCCCTGAGGTAACAACAACTATATTGAAGTGGTTTTATATACAGCAGTCAACAGACGACCTTATAAAAAATAATAAATCCTTTTATTAGTTTGTGGATTTGCTTGAACTAGAAAGAGCTACTGAACATAAATAAAATGTGCAAAAGGGTATTGAAAAAATTGAACAAAATGTACATAAAATAAATTATAAAACATAATAACCATAGAACAGTAGAACATAAACATGAGTCTTGAAGATGGTTAATTTCTTTACCCCTGAAAAATATACAAAAACAGATTCAGCAAAATACAATACAAATACAATACACAGTAGGCCTACACCAAATGAAAAATGAGAAATACTGTACAAATCATTTTACCTAGAAAAGGCTCCAGCACGTTTTGAGCTCCACTTTCCTTGCACTTTGGGCTTCGCAGTTTGTGGATGCTGCACTTCTCCCTAGTGCCAGCCATGTCTGCACATATGTTTGTGCATTAAAGATGCCTTGTGTCATGTCCGCCAAAAAATCAATTTATACTCCACATTCCATACCAGATGGGGGCAGTATACCTCCAGAAAGTGAGTTGGTCTACTCTAGAGTAACAAACGAGAAACGGCATAGTCTCTATGCTCCGCCCCTACCTTCACAACGACCCTAGAGCCATAGCCGAAGCCGAGCCAACTCCTAATAGAGGACGTTTTGACTCCAGAGGAACGTTGGTTGATGTCAAGTGATTTTTAAATATGACATCTTCAAGCTACTCCCCTTCACCTTTACCAGTGAATATGTTCATATTCGCTTTGTTCATATTACATTTTTATTGTTAGTTTGAATTACATTAATTTGACAGACAGCATTCGCTGATGTTGACCAAGCTAGCGCCATTCAGAGCTGCCAACTCTCACAAATTCACCGTGAGACACACACAATTGACACTTTTCACACGCTCTCAGTCACGCCACACATCAATTTTGTCACGCACAGAAAAATCGCAAAGCAAAGAGGACACGGAGACCGACAGACTAGACAGAGCAGGTTAGTTATGATATAAAAAAATCTCAGCTCTCAGATTCTGTCAATTTTATTACGCAATTCAAACAATAAATACCGTTTTGGCGCTTGTAAATGTTACACGACAGATCCCTAGCGCACGTGAACCGATCATCTCTACTAGCTTATAGTAAAAAAACACGAACATGAAAGATACAGTAGGCTACAACTTACCAAAATGTATTCCTCATACATAATATCGACCAATCATTTTTTTTAATCAGCATGCAGAGGTCAATAGCATAGCTGGAGAACAAATATGTCAGATTTACCTCAGGAAAGCAATTTAATAAACATAATATAATTAGCTAATGTTACATTTTATCATCAGCTTGGCAGAGATGGGCTCTGGTAGATAACAGGTGAAAACCGGATCTGATCTGTGGACAGAGCTAACTATCAAACACATCAGGTTCAAGTACGCCCACAAGCCGTGCGAGATATTTCGTGTATTGCAGTTTGGCCGGTGGTTATGTTGCCCGCATACCGTCTCCCATGGCCGAAACTGGTATTATGACACCTGTCGGGCCGTGGCTAGTAATTTAGCATGCTAATTCAAGTTGATATCTCTGCAGCACTTTAACTTGTCATTATTTTAATGATATCATCGCCCTTATTTCTTCTCATTCTTTTGATGCATGTAGCTCATTTTTTGGATATTTTTACCTCAATTCTTACACATGGCACCTTTAAACTGATCCAAGGGTGGTCCGTTGCATTTCAGGAAGATCAGATTTGAAAGCCTTTTGATGTCGAGAGAGTTTCTTTTATCTGTCAAAGTATCATTCATTGAGCTGAAAGCTTGCTCGCATTCACTTGTTGATACTGCAATGGTGTGGACAGCTTTAAGAAGAAGCTTCAGGGCTTCTGGTGTCTTGGAAGCTTTAAGGTTTTATACTCCCTAAATCCTAGGACACTTTCCCTCTCCCCAACTCTGAATCTCTGACATAAACGTCTGACCGCTGCATCCCCATATTGAATATCTAGAGATGCAGGCCAGGAGTCAGACTGGAGGACCTTGATGTCTGAGAGGAGGTGACTATCTGTCTTTTCAGATGAGGTTCTACTGACATGTGAGGAAGTTGTTGGAGTCATCCTGCACTTAACATTTTCAGCCAGGCTACGGAAAAATTGCCCAGGGTTGATTTTTATAACCCTCTGATTTTCATGCAGGCATACATTTCTGAAGATTTTCTTCTTTTCAGCTCCAATGGCAGTTTGTATGTAGGGACCAGGTGTGGATACCATTGACTCAAACACCCGGATTTGTCAGTCCAGCTGCCTGTCGGCTTGATCCAAAGTCATGCCCCGTCTTTGGAGCATTCTTGTGAGGTCACTGAGTTCTGTGAGAGCGTCATACATGATGCCAAGATTGACCACAAATGAAACAGTAGTGAGAACATCATTGAGTCCTTTGTATTTTGCTCTCTCTCTTGAGTCCATGCTGGTATCAGCAGCAGCACTTGTAAAGTGTACCTGCAGAGCTTGGTAGTTCTCCCATACGGCTTTCACTGTTCTCTCACTTGAAGCAACCCAACGCACTGATAAAACACGGCCTATCACAAGGAGATGCTGTCCAACATTGTGAGCACCCTCGGTTAACTCCCTTTGGTTTTTTGGGGATGCATGGTAGAGGGAGTAAAGCTGATCTAAAAATATTTTAATGTGGTTGATTCCTCCTACCTCCTTCAAAACATCACAAACTGCCAGTTCCAGTCTGTGATTGGAACAATGCCAGACAAACAGGTGAGGGAATTTGGAACAAAGCTGCGCAGCAACTCCTGCTTTCCTCCCAAGCATCACTGAGGCTCCATCACAAGCAAATGCCAACAAATGTTCCTGTAGGTAGTGAGGGTCAAAGCCATTATTATGAAGACATCCTAACAGTGCTTCAGTGATGTCCTTTGCTGTGGTCCCCTGCAGCTCAATCAGTTCAAAAAATATTGTGTCTGGCTTTTCACTGGAAATAGCTGACCGCAGGCACACGACAAGCACAGACTTTCCATTTATTGTAGTGGATTCATCAATGAGCACACACAATTTTCTTTCATTCATTACTAGGGCTGGGTACCGAGTTCGGTACTTTTTAGGTACCGACCGAATTGCCTCGATACTACCAAGTATCGAAACATATGTCTTGTTTTTCGGTACCAAGTTTCGGTACCTAAGTGGTAAATCTCGTCAACGTCAGTGAAACAATAAACATGCAGCACGATTGGCTGTGGCGGAAAAACACTAGTTTACGCGGCTGCCCAGAGATGTGCCTCGTCGCACGTGAGAGTGTATTGTGTGTGTGTGTGTGTGTAAGCGTCCAACCCAGATAGACAGAAAATATGTGGAAATGATCAAAAGTGTACCTATGTATCCGACTCGATGCCATAAGCACACGATGCAATATTTTCAACAAGATAATTGCTGCCAAGACCGGTAACACGGTAAATCTGATAAGGCACTTAAAAGCGCACAGTTTCTACACTTGAGAGTAGAAAGTTTATCCGCCTTCGACTACAAGAACTGGAGCGCGTCACATATAAACCAAAACTCAGCGTATAGGATACTTGCCTCACAGACATGAGAAATATGTTCAAAATATGTCTACTTTTAAACGAAACAATTAGAAATAAATAGTTTGATTACCTAATCCATATAGGCGCGCGCGTTCACTACTGCAGGGATGACGAGTCAGCATCGCAAATTCGCAATAAACATCTTTGCAGCCAACACATTTAGTAAACACTTGTTCATTAATAAACAATTAAAATATCTCCTTGCTATCGTTTCCCGACACATCCATAATCATTAGGCTACTTTTGCCAGTGCTTTGCGCAAGCTTCATGTGTGCTGAGCGTGAGGCATATATCCCGAACGGTCACCGTGATTTTGCCAAGTAAGACATGGTCCTGGATCAACATATTTTGTTGACGCATGCGCTTTTCACTTGTAAAACTCAAGGGTGTATGGGTAATGTAGTCTCTGCTCTCGGTGGGATGAATTAGGAAGCATGCATTGTGAAGGGCGCTATGAAAAACTGCAGCGCAGCCAAAGGATTAAAACGGATGTGCAAATGAGCGTACCGGTACGCTAAAAACACGTTCTGGGCGCACGGAGAGGTGGCGGTACGCTCAAGAGCTATATTTGGAAGTGGCGGTACTGAGTACCGGCGCGTACCGGCCCACTTAATGCACTGATGCTCTCCCATTTCTCATTATTCTGTCAATAGTCTCTAGCTTGCATTCTACAAATGGCCAATGGGTCATCGTCTATGTGTGGCCTAGTGGCCTTGTCTCAGTGTGGCCTTGTCTCTATGTGGCAGTAGTAGCCGTTGTCGTCTTGTCCCGTGTGGCCTCTATGGTCTTAAAAAAAATAATAATAATTAAAAAAAAATTATGATAATACAAGAGTAAAATATATGTTCAATGTGGTCTACTGTGGTCTTGTCCCGCGTGGCCTTTATGGTCTCGAGAAGAAGAAAAAATAAATAAATAGATAATGCAAGAGTATGATATATGTTCACTGTGGTCTACTATGACCTTGTAGCCTAATGTGGCCTTGTCCCGTGGTTTTGTGGCCAGTTATGGCATTGGTTCTGTGTGGCCTACTGGCTATGTCTATGTGTGGTCCTGTCTCTGTGTGGCTTTAGCAGCCTTGTGGCCCAGCGGGCCTCGTCTTTGTGTGGGTCTTGTTGGCCTTGTATCCAGACATGGGCAGTATTTCAATTAAATGTATTTTAAATACGTATTTAATTACTTTAGTGTATTTTGTAATTTGTATTTTGCAGTTGTGAAAAAAATAAAATGTAGTTTGTAACAAAATATTTTGAGGGAGTGTATTTAGAGTATTTCAAATACTTAAATACTTAAGAAAAATCACCATAGTAAATGATTTTGCCGTCTGATGTTGGCAATGGCAATGTCCAGGTTAGATGCACGAAAATCACGTGATACCCTGTAGACCGGGCTCCCTCCAAGAAGTAAATGAGTTTTGAACACAGGAGAAGAAGTGGCGCTGCTCCTCTTAAAAAACGGCATTAAAGGTGGTATCAGCGATTTCAGGCCCAAAAAAGGCCGAAACATAAATCATCACATTCATCTAATTTTTCTTAGCAATCCGCTAGCTGCCCGCCCCATAAGCATGCCGTCCAAAAAACGCGTCTCTGTAGGTAGCCTAGGCTCTGAGATCTGCACACAAAAACAATGAGTTTCACCAACCACCAAAACCTAAATAAACAGTGTTCCAACCAATAGTGATGGGGACGAGACCGCCTATGAGGAGTCCGAGTCAAGACCGAGTCTCTGAAGGGTCGAGTCCGAGTCGAGACCGAGTCCATTGGTTTTCAAATACAGTCGAGTCCGAGTCAAGACTGAGTCTTTGAGGAAGCAAGTCTGAGTCGAGATTTTGTCTCGACATGTCAGTTTTGATATTCAAGATTTAATATCACCCCAGTTAATAATCAACAGTTAGGCCTACAGACTAAGCTAGATTGGGAATTGTTTAGAGGAGCAGTCTTAACGTCTTAATATGGACTATGCTTTTACTAGTGATGGGGACGAGACCGCCTACGCCGAGTCCGAGTCAAGACCGAGTCTTTGAAGGAACAAGTCCGAGATGAATCCGAGAAAGCAGAAATCGGTCTCGAGACCCGAGTACTACATCACTACCAACCAATCACCGACAGGGGGTCACAACACCTCACAACCAGTGCTCAAAACCTCACAACACCCACCCCCTGTCGGGGGTGTTGTCATTCATAAAAGGACATCATAGGCCCTACCTATTATGAAACAGCGCGTCTGTTGTAACTCCACTGAAATCTCCATGCTAAGCAAGCATTCACAATATAAATGTATTACATATGAGAACTATTGATAGATTTTGTATAAAACCACCACACCATTGATGTGAACTTAGCTATACATGCCATTTACGTCAGAGGGAGCTATTTCAGGCCCTGTAGAGATTTAGTGAAATGCCCATACTTTTTTATTTTGCTACTTCGCCATTTTGAATTTACACATTTATCATATTTGTGTTATTGCTACTATTTGTGTTATTGACCTTTCAGTAATAAAAAAAAAAGATTTAAGATTATTGTGGGAGTATTTTTGTATTTTCAAAATACTAATTGCTTGTATTTTATTTAAATACATTTTTCACATCAGTATTTTGTATTTTATTTTGTTACATTTCATGAGCCAGTATTTGTATTTTGTAACAAAATAGTTTTTGATGTATTTGTGCCCACCTCTGCTTGTATCCGTGTGGCCTACATGGTCTTGTTGCCCTTACGGCCTCGGTTCTGTGTGGCCTAGTGGCCGTTGTCTTTGTGTGTCCTTGTCTCAGTGTGGGCTCACGATATCGCGGCCTCATTCTGTGGTCTACTGTGGTCTACTGTGACCGCGTAGCCTAATGTGGCTTGTCCCGTGGTCTTGAGGCCAGTTATGGCATTGGTTCTATGTGGCCTAGGGCCTTGTCTATGTGTGGTTCTGTCTCTGTGTGGCTTTAGCAGCCTTGTGGCCCAGCGGGCCTCGTCTTTGTGTGGGTCTTTCAGCCTAGTGGCATATCGTTGCCTTGTCCTTAAAAAGATGCCTATGGTTGGTCAGTGGCCCTTCGGGGCATAGGTTCTGTGTGCTACCTTGTAGCAATCATTGCTTATAAAAAAAAAAAATTTGGGGGGGGGCCCACCAACTTTTGGGGGTCGGCTGCACCCCTGCCTTCGTCTTCAGGCAGGAAATGCAGATCCGCTACCCTCGGATTATGAACTATGGACAGGGCCTACGCCAAATAACTTTATAAATAATTGCTTGCTGGGCTGTCAATAAATAATGCTTTGTACATCATTATATCTCCCGAGTCTATCTGGTAGAAATGAAAGCTTTAGCTTAAGCTCTGCCAGGAAGACTTAATTACTACGTCTCTTCACATCTATCCAATCACGCCCTTATACTCGTTGTATAAAAGATTGGTACTTAAACACGTTTGAGTTTGCAGATGCTGACGCGACAACTACCTCCACTCTCCCCCACCACCACCAGGATGGTCCTGTCCATACCTCCCAGGGGGGTCGGCTGCGTCTGCCTTCGTCTTCAGGCAGGAAATGCAGATCCACTACCCTCGGATTATGAACTACGGATGGGGCCTACGCCAAAGAACTTTATAAATAATTGCTGGCTGGGTTGTCAATAAATAATACTTTGTACATCATTATATCTCCTGAGTCTTTCTGGTAGAACTAACGTTAAATGTACTAAGCAAACTTTGTACAAAGCTGAAAAAAACCTCAACAACAGTGAAACAAGATCGCATGATTTCTGTAAATCAGATGCATTAGTGCAGTGCCCATGCAAAATCAGTTTTTGTGTGTGTTTTAGTAATTGTTGGTTTGGTGTGTTTGAGAGCTCATTGTTACAATTACACAGCAAAAGTTCAGTGACATTTTTATTTGTGCATGGTAGAAAGCAAATACTGATACTGACATAATGACATACAATACATATGGAAAATGTAACTACACGATTCAGGGAGCAGGCTACACAGTGAACTCCGAGAAAACGCTACACTTGAGCAAACAGTTTGTGAATAGGCTACTACAAATGATGGCCGTGAAAGAGACTGTGAACGCTTTCGCTACTATTACACAGTAGCAATAACGTTAAGCGCACCAGAATGAAATATAATATTCAGAAGTAAACAGTGTAGCTGACTTACAGATTCAGTTAACATCCACAAATGAATAAGCCCGACGATTGAGGGAGCAGGCTACACAGTGAAGAAAATGCTACTGAAGCTCCTCTACTTTCTTCGAGAAAACGCCACTTAAGATCCGCTGCTTTCTTCTACCCTCTCTGTCTCTGGTCCTGCGCTGTGATCACTCAGTGTGCAGTGTGAGAGGGGGTGTGGCCACTCAGTGTGCAGTGCGAGAGGGGGAGTGGCCACTCAGTGTGCAGTGCGAGAGGGGGAGTGGCCACTCAGTGTGCAGTGCGAGAGGGGGAGTGGCCACTCAGTGTGCAGTGTGAGAGGGGGAGTGGCCACTCACTGTGCAGTGCGAGAGGGGGAGTGGCCACTCAGTATGCAGTGTGAGAGGGGGAGTGGCCACTCAGTGTGCAGTGTAAGAGGGGGAGTGGCCTCAGTGTACTGTGTGAGAGGGGGAGTGGCCACTCAGTGTGCAGTGTAAGAGGGGGAGTGGCCTTAGTGTACTGTGTAAGAGGGGGAGTGGCCACTCAGTGTGCAGTGTGAGAGGGGGAGTGGCCACTCAGTGTGCAGTGTGAGAGGGGGAGTGGCCACTCAGTGTGCTGTGTGAGAGGGGAAGTGGCCACGCAGTGTGAGGGGGAGTGGCCACTCAGTGTGCAATGTGAGGGGGAGTGGCCACTCAGTGTGCAGTGTGAGAGGGGGAGTGGCCACTCAGTGTGCAGTGTGAGAGGGGGAGTGGCCACTCAGTGTGCAGTGTGAGAGGGGGAGTGGCCACTCACTGTGCAGTGCGAGAGGGGGAGTGGCCACTCAGTATGCAGTGTGAGAGGGGGAGTGGCCACTCAGTGTGCAGTGTAAGAGGGGGAGTGGCCTCAGTGTACTGTGTGAGAGGGGGAGTGGCCACTCAGTGTGCAGTGTAAGAGGGGGAGTGGCCTTAGTGTACTGTGTAAGAGGGGGAGTGGCCACTCAGTGTGCAGTGTGAGAGGGGGAGTGGCCACTCAGTGTGCAGTGTGAGAGGGGAAGTGGCCACGCAGTGTGAGGGGGAGTGGCCACTCAGTGTGCAATGTGAGGGGGAGTGGCCACTCAGTGTGCAGTGTGAGAGGGGGAGTGGCCACTCAGTGTGCAGTGTGAGAGGGGGAGTGGCCAGTCAGTATGCAGTGTGAGAGTGGCCACTCAGTATGCAGTGTGAGAGGGGGATTGGCCACTCAGTGTGCAGTGTGTGAGGGGGTGTGGCCAGCATCTAGAGCGTCAAAAGGCAATATGTGCTTCTTTTACCGATATATTTAACGATATCTTTTGCATTTCTAATACAAACAACTTCAAACTTGACACTGCACTCACTCGTGCCCGTAGCAAGACACCTGTCAAGTTTGAAATCCATCGGACTAACGGTTCGAGAGATATGCAAATAACAGACACACACACACACACACACACAGACAGACGTTCCTGTAATTTATAGATAGATATAATATTCAGAAGTAAACAGCGTAGCTGATTTATTCATTTGTGGATGTTAACTGAATCTGTAAGCGCGATGATTCAGGGAGCAGGCTACACAGTGAACTCTGAGAAAACGCTACGCTTGAGCAAACAATTTGTGAATAGGCTACAACAAATGGCAGTGAAAGAGACTGTGAACGCTATCGCTACTATTACACAATAGCGATAACGTTAAGCACACCAGAATGAAATATATAATATAATATTCAGAAGTAAACAGCATAGCTGACTTACAGATTCAGTTAACATCCACAAATGAATAAGTGCAACGATTCAGGGAGCAGCTACACAGTGAACTCCGAAAAAACGCTACTCTTGAGCAAACAGTTTGTGAATAGGCTATACTACAAATGATGGCCGTGAATAAAATATAATATTCAGAAGTAAACAGTGTAGCTGGCTTAATGTTTAGCTGACAGAGTGTTTATGTCAGAATGTTTATTTTTAAACCACAACCCTCTAATGTCAGAATATTTATTTTTAAATCACAACCTTCTATGTACTTCTTTTACGATAACGTTAAGCGCAACAGAATAAAATATAATATTCAGAATTAAACAGTGTAGCTGACTTACAGATTCAGTTAACACCCACAAATGAATAAGCGCGACGATTCAGGGGTGGTTCAGACCTTGGCTGGAGCAGGCTACACAGTGAACTCTGAGAAAACGCTTCACTTGAGCAAACAGTTTGTGAATAAGCTACTACAAATGATGGCCGTGAATAAAATATAATATTCAGATATTTTTAAACCACAACCCTCTAATGTCAGAATGTTTATTTTGGGGAGTGACCACTCAGTGTGCAGAGTGAGCCAGAGTGGCCAGCGGCTAGAGCGGCAAAAGCCAATGTGTGCTTCTTTTACCGATATATTTAACAATATCTTTTGCATTTCTAATCCAAACAATGTCAAACTTGGAACTGCACTTACTCGTGCCCATAGCAAGACACCTGTCAAGTTTGAAATCCATCGGACTAACGGTTCGAGAGATGTGCGATTAACAGATATGCCCGATAGTGCTTATTGTTACAATTACACAGCAAAAGTTCAGTGACATTTTTATTTGTGCATGGTAGAAAGCAAATACTGATACTGACATACAATAAATATGGAAAATTGAACAACATGGTTGCAAAACAATTTATAATGGTGATATTAGGTGACATGTATTTGGGTATCTGCGTACAGGTAGCAGAAATTTAGATTAGATTAGATTAGATTTACATTAGTGTCAACTTTGTTGTCATTGTGCAGATTACAATTATAGAGACAATGAAAGGCAGTTAGCGTCTTTTATGTTTAGTTGGTGAATAGCATAGGCTACTATTACACAGTAGCGATAATGTTATGCGTACCAGAATTAAATATAACATTCAGAAGTAAACAGTGTAGCTGACTTACAGATTCAGTTAACATCCACAAATGAATAAGCGCACGATTCAGGGAGCAGCTACACAGTGATCTCCTAGGAAAAGCTATGCTTGAGCAAACAGTTTGTGAATAGGCTACTACAAATGATGGCCGTGAATAAAATATAATATTCAGATATTTTTAAACCACAACCCTCTAATGTCAGAATGTTTATTTTTAAACCACAACCTTCTAAACATCATCTATAAACATCTTCAATGTGTGCTTTTTTTACCGATATATGCGAATAACAGACACACAGACAGACGTTTCTGTTATTTATAGATAGATGTATGTATGTCTGTGTATAGGCTATATTATATTTATATATAGGGTGATATCAGGTAAAATGGGCCATTTAAGGTTTGGGGGTCCCAGCCCCTCTCTGGAATTTAGAGCCAATGACTGCAAAGGATTTCAAACTGTTGTCATAACTGTGCTTGACAAGTAACAGGGGCCTGTTTCAGAAAGGAGGTTAAGTGAAAAAGTTATTTATTCATAGGCTACTTTTGTAAATCTCTCTTTTTTTAATCGGACCTCTCACTTAACCTTCTTTGCCTTCAATTATGAAATGATTCAAATGAAAACATTCAAATGATCTTACCTGGGGCCCGTTTCAATAAGGAGGTTCAACCAACTCTGAGTTAAAACTTGAACTCTGAGTTGACTTACCCTGAGATGGGAAACTCTGAGTTTTCGGTTTCAGAACAGCTGAAATGAGTAAGTTCAATCAACTCTAAGTTGACTGACTCTGAGTTAAGCGTGTGCACCACAACTATAAAAAGCCATTATCAATGGAGCGCAGATATTATGAGTCACCATGGTAACAGCGCCACACAAAAAGAGGTCTGCATATTTCTCACCAGCAGTACGCAAACATTTTTTTTTAAGCAACAGGACAGTAGCGGCGAGCGAGAGAGTTAGTTTGGGAAAAAATAGTTGCTCGAGTCAATACGTAAGTTTACATTTTAATTAATGATGTTTTATTAACGTAGTTCGGGAGGAACACGTCAAATGAGCTACTCTAGTGCCACCTGCAATCAGCTGTCTACAATCAGTAATCAACAAATACTAGTATCACCAGCTGTCTTCAATCAGTAATCAACATATCTACCCAATCAGCACGAAGGCAAACCACATATAAGCACAGTCAAACTCACCTAAAGATGTTCTACAGTCTTCAGAACAGGTTCGCCTAAACAGCCGCCATGTCAGAGATTGAACTCTTTCCATCCGATGATGAAACTCTCTTCTCTCAGGACTCTGCCTCAATCCCAGCCACTCTAAAGAGCGCCATTTCACCACGAGGTGCCGTTGCCGAGTTTCCAGCTTCATTGCGTGGTCGCCAGCCAATCCGTGCTGCTATCCATACTCCAGAACGACAAAGACAGCACTCACCTCCACCAACGAGACGCACACCTTCTTCCTCGTCCTCATCCTCATCATCCTCCTACTCACTGGCCCAGCCAACCATTCCTGCAATCGGGAAATGGACGGTGTTAGGTCTAAGGCAAGCTTTGACCAATGCGGACGTCCATTACACCAGACGGATGAATAAAGCCGAATTATACCACCTATACTCTAACCTACAGTCAACGTGCGCACCCTCATCTCCCTCTAAGGTCTCCAATAAAGTGACAAACAAAACCAACAAAGGTAAAACACCACGTACATCCCAAATCCAGAATTCCTCCACAGCGAGACCGGACCACCGTCGATCATCAGGTAGGGGCACCGTGCCTTCAGCGAGCCTGGGACGGGCCCCAGATTCCGCCGCCGTTAGATTGCTATCCTCTCCACCTTCTGCTCAGCATCACTCATTACCAGTCACTAACAGCGACCGTCTTCCCTCTAGCGTGAGGTTGCCTCCGCTAGCGGGGCAGGCGCAACCTGTCATTACCATTCCAAATTCTCTCCACCATTCATGGCCCGCGGCTCCTGACGTGAGGTTGCCTCCGCTAGAATCGCGGGCTCGGACAACTCTCCCTTGTCCTCCGGCTACCACTAACCCTTTTTCCCAGCCGCGGCATTTAGCAATCCCTAGCGTGAAGATGCCTCCGCTAGCGGCGCAGGCCCAGTCGCCATAATTTCCACCTCAGCTTTCTCTTTCCTACCCGGTCGCTTTCCAAGCTCCAGGGGCCGCCGCAAACTCAAGACCATCTCTGTTTTCCACGTCAGCCCCGGATTCTCTCCCCCAAAACACGCTTCCTCAGGCAAAATCACCATTTTCTCTGTTTACAGCAACTCAGATGCCCATAACTCCAAACGCCATCGCTTTGGAACCGCCCCCTGTCGCCAGCAACATCCGAGCACAGATTCTATCAGGTGCGGATATTGACCTATCATCTCTCCTTTCTCTGCTTCCCCCATCCGATTCAAATCGCCAGATCGATTGCGGCGACTTCTCAGTCACCCTAAAAAATACAAACAACACATCATCCCGAATTTTGTCATTTTCTGAATTTTGCATTGCATTCGCCAGATATACAGAGGTCGTCTGTGCCGTTTTTCCTCATAGGAGGCATGAGCTCAATGACTATCTCGCGATTGTGGAAGAGCTCGCTTTATCCTATGGGGGATCACATTTTTACACATACCACAAGCTGTTCGCAGCTAAATGCGCCGTCCGAATCACCCTATGGAACCAGTGCCCATATTGGGGCGCGCTGGACACGGATCTTCACAATAAAATCTTCTTGGGCGTTAAAAAAATATTTCCTGCGCAGTCTGTAGGTCACTCGCCCATTCCACCACGTCTTGTCCTCAAGTAAATCCATCAATTCCTCCAATTCCAGTTCCTAACCAAGAAAGATCAACTAGTTACGTTCCACGGCCAGCTACTACAAACTTCGACTCCTCCGGTAGAGCCTCCGCCTTTTCCACAAGACGTCAGGTCTGAAACCATTTCAATACAGGCGGCTGCTCAAGACAACGCTGTCGGTTTCTGCACATCTGCAATTATTGTGGCGGCGCTCATGCCCGCACCGTATGCCCCGTAAAGAAACACACCAATAAAAATTCAAAAAATTACTTGTCGACTCCCGTGAATATTTTAAGTTTGTCATCAGAATTGTCTCAGCACCCTGATCCTGAATTTAACAAATATTTACTGTCTGGCCTCGAGCATGGTTTCGAACCAGGTCTCGAAAGTGTCCCCTCACAAAATTTGATTTGTGATAATCTCCAATTGGCTCTCATAGAACCCGAAGTAGTAGACAACCTGATCAATAAGGAAGTTATTTCAGGTTTCATGATCGGACCTTTCGATTCCCCCCCTTTCAAACACTTTCGCATCAGCCCTATTGGAGTGGCGACAAGGAAATTTTCCGGTAAAAAACGCTTAATAATTGACCTCTCAGCCCCGCACAATTCTCCGTTCCCAAGCATAAACAGCCTCATCCCGCTAGAAGAATTCTCTCTTCGCTATCACGACATTGACCAAGCAATTTCATTAATAAAAAATGCCGGCCGAAGCGCTTGGCTCGCCAAAGCCGACATTACTTCGTCTTTCAAAGTGATGCCCATCCACCCAGATTGGTGGCATTTATTCGGCGTCCGATGGCATGAAAAATATTACTTCGCCGTCCGCCTAACTTTCGGCTGCAAAAGCAGCCCCAAGATTTTTGACATGCTATCGGTAGCAATTTGCTGGATTCTTTCCAACAACTACGCAATTCCCTACCTCATTCACCTGCTCGACGATTTCTTAATCATATCGCCTCCTGATGCCATCCCAGCAGCGCATCTCACCACAGTTCAGAAAGTTTTTTCCGAGCTAGGTGTCCCAATCGCCCAGGAGAAAACCAGCGGCCCAGACACGTCCATCGAATTCCTGGGCATCAACCTGGATACCGTTGAATTCCAGGCTTCTTTACCCAAAGAGAAAATTGACAGAATAATTCTGGTCTCATCCACGTTATTAGACAGCCCAAAGTGCTCTAAGCTCGAACTCCTTTCTCTGCTTGGCCACCTAAATTTCGCAATGCGCATAATCCCGCAAGGCCGCCCTTTCATCTCACATCTTCTCTCCCTTGCATCCTCCGTTGCCGCGTTAGGAGACCAAATATCTCTAACCAATCCATGCCGTGAGGAGCTGAAGTTATGGATAACTTTCCTTAAACAGTGGAACGGATTGTCTTTCTTTTACAATACTTTAGTGTCCCTCCCAACCGATATCCAACTCTACACCGACGCAGCCCCCCCCATTGGCTTCGGGGTTTTTTTACCAAGGCCGTTGGTTCGCATCCACCTGGCCACCACAGCTTCTAGACATGACCCATTTCTCAGCCTCTTCAGCGTTGTTTGAACTTTATCCTCTAGTCGCCGCAGCTTTTTTATGGGGGAAAGAATGGTCCACAAACAACATCATTGTTTACTGCGACAATGAAGCAACCGTGCATTGCATTAATAAAACCCGTTCTCACGCACCAGCTATGATGCCACTATTGAGATGCCTCATTCGGATCGCGGCTTGCGACCAATTTATTATAACAGCTAAACATGTACCAGGATCAAAAAATCAAATTGCTGACTCTCTCTCACGCTTTGCTTTCCAGAAATTCAGACAGCTGGCTCCAGAAGCAGACCCCAACCCAACGCCAGTACCTCACTATTCAGAATTGATCTTTCCATAAACCCCTTCAGACCCACTTTTTATAAATGATTCAAACCAACCAGTCACGCGCTTTTGGTTTCAAAAAACATCTAAAATTAGTCCTAACTCAATCTGGCATCCCAGCCGAACACCTTTCAGGCCACTCTTTTCGCATAGGTGCCGCAACCACAGCCACACAAAAAGGACTCTCACAGCAACAGATTCAAGCTCTTGGTCGTTGGTCATCCGAAGCTTTCAAAGCTACATTAGATCTAACCGCTTCCACATCAAAAAAGCGCACCAAACCCTTATCAGCTAAACCAACTCTAACTCGTTCGATTGCCGGCGGGGCTTACCCATTCGATCGCAGTGAGTATTGAACTCCCGTTGGATGGTCCGGGAGCCCTCCCAATCGGTAATAGCTAAACATCTTCATGTCTACATCAGCAGGGGCTTACCCGTCCGATCGCAGTGAGTATCGAACTCCCGTCGGACGCCGCAAAAGCCCTCCCAATATAAATCGTCCACCTCATCGCCAGCGGAGGCTTACCCGTCCGATCGCAATGAGTATTGAACTCCCGTCAGATGCGGCAAAAGGAGATGAAGATACAGAGGAGATGGAGATGCAGAGGAGATGGAGATGCAGAGGAGATGGAGATGCAGAGGAGATGGAGATGGAGATGCAGAGGAGATGGAGATGAAGATGGAGATGGAGATGGAGATGGAGATGGAGATGAAGATGGAGATGGAGATGCAGAGGAGATGGAGATGGAGATGGAGATGGAGATGCAGAGGAGATGGAGATGAAGATGCAGAGGAGATGGTAATGAAGATGCAGAGGAGATGGAGATGCAGAGGAGATGGAGATGGAGATGCAGAGGAGATGGAACTGGAGATGAAGATGGAGATGAAGATGCAGAGGAGATGGAGATGGAGATGCAGAGGAGATGGAGATGGAGATGAAGATGAAGATGCAGAGGAGATGGAGATGAAGATGCAGAGGAGATGGAGATGCAGAGGAGATGGAGATGGAGATGAAGATGCAGAGGAGATGCAGAGGAGATGGAGATGCAGAGGAGATGGAGATGGAGATGAAGATGCAGAGGAGATGGAGATGCAGAGGAGATGGAGATGCAGAGGAGATGGAGATGGAGATGAAGATGCAGAGGAGATGGAGATGCAGAGGAGATGAAGATGCAGAGGAGATGAAGATGGAGAGGAGATGAAGATGCAGAGGAGATGAAGATGCAGAGGCGATGGAGATGCAGAGGAGATGGAGATCCAGAGGAGATGAAGATGCAGCGGAGATGAAGATGCAGAGGAGATGGAGATGCAGAGGAGATGGAGATGCAGAGGAGATGGAGATGGAGATGCAGACGAGATGAAAATGCAGAGGAGATGGAGATGGAGATGAAGATGCAGAGGACATGGAGATGGAGATGCAGAGGAGATGGAGATGGAGATGCAGAGGAGATGGAGATGCAGAGGAGATGGAGATGCAGAGGTGATGAAGATGCAGAGGAGATGAAGATGCAGAGGCGATGGAGATGCAGAGGAGATGGAGATGCAAAGGAGATGGAGATGGAGATGCAGAGGAGATGGAGATGGAGATGCAGAGGAGATGGAGATGGAGATGCAGAGGAGATGGAGATGCAGAGGAGATGGAGATGCAGAGGAGATGGAGATGCAGAGGAGATGGAGATGGAGATGCAGAGGAGATGGAGATGCAGAGGAGATGGAGATGGAGATGCATAGGAGATGGAGATGCAGAGGAGATGGAGATGGCCCTGAGCCTGAATGCTGGAAGGCCAATGGCTGAGGGAATTCCTGGAGGGACTTCATCAGAGCCAGTCACTCCCGAAGATTCAAGTGCCTTCATAAAATGTAAGAGGTCTATATGTGTTATTTTTTTATATAGGCTGTTTTTGATATTTCCATATATTTTACTTTGGGTTGGGTTTTTTGTTGCTCCCAACAGATTCTGATGGTAATATCTGTCTTTTGGAGCCTCCTGTCCCAACAGAACCCCAGACAGTTGTAAGTAGCCTACTCAATACACCAGAAATTATGACAAATAGAATTATAAAATGTGCTCAATCAAATGCTCATCTTCACAGGACGATGGGGATGAAGAAACAGTTTCTGCTGCCACAGAGAGGCCTACAGAGGAAATGTTAATATTATGTGTCTACACATCAAACAATCTACACATTCACATTTCTTCACATTATTTATGTGGAGTAGCCTATAGAATCTAAGTTTATATCTAAGTATAAATGGATATTCTTATCTCTTTAAAAAAGGGGAGGAGACCGAAATAAACTCTGGGTTTACGGAAGTAAACCTGCTCCCGACCAGATTAGGTTCACAGAGTAAGTTACCATGGTAACTAACTCTGAGTATAAGTTACCTCTCTTTCAGAAACGGGCTTGACTTACCCTGCTTTCTCAGGTTTGACTTACCTCACATTCTGAAACGGAAAACCCAGAGTTTCCCTCATTTCAGGGTTAACATACTCAGAGTTTTTACTTAACCTCCTTTCTGAAACAGGCCCCTGGACTTACTTTTCAAAATTAGTACTAAAACAATCGCTCTTGACAACAGGGAAAGCTAGTGTGTTTGCTTAGCATATCGTCAAGCACTACAATTTATGAGTTTAGTATCATGCTTTGCTCCAAAATTACAATGTCAGTCATGTTTGAAATTATTTCTGTGGTTTCATGTTGCAGTGCGTCGGGTCGGGTTAGTCTTCCACCGTAAATCGATGCGTACGGCCATCTGGTGGAAGCTAGTGATTATAGTTTATAAAGTTTTAAATATGGGTATTTTCCTTACACAAACACATGGCTTCACCTCAGAAGGCCTTTATTTACCCCCTGGAGTAAAAGTGGAGCACTTTTATCCTGGATGGATGCACTTTTTTGGGCTTCAAATTGTCTCCAGCCAATCATTGCCATTATAAAGCTGGGAAGAGCCAGGACATTTTTTAATTTAACTCTGATTGTATTCGTCTGAAAGAAAAATGTCATACACCTAGGCTGGCTTGAGGGCGAGTAAATCATGGGCTAATTTTCCTTTTTGGGTGACATAAATCATTCTTATGAAAATACTTGAGATGGCTTGATGAACACATATATTATCGCTATAATCTGTTTGTCTTCATTATTTCATCAATCAAAACATCTCTATTTGCATGTTATTGTACCCATTTCCTGAAATGTCATAAGTTTAATATTTCTATGAATCTCACTTGTGGACTTTCTGCACGTGGGATGAATCAGTAAGCTATGTACTGGGCTTTCAGTATGAATGAAACGGATGACATGTGAGGGTTTAGCGCTCCATATCGCTATCATCTCCCCATTTTGGAGAGGCGGTATTAACATTAAGTGACATGGGCATCTGACGCGCAGATGCCAATGGCACATGTCACTATGCGTATTGGCACATCCGGTCTCCATTGGCATGTGCCAGTGGATAGTGACATGTGTCACTGACATTATTGGCATGTGCCAGTGGATAGTGACATGTGTCACTGACATTATTGGCATGTGCCAGTGGATAGTGTTATGTGTCACTGACATTATTGGCATGTGCCAGTGGATAGTGACATGTGTCACTGACATTATTGGCATGTTCCAGTGGATATAGTGACATGTGTCACTGACATTATTGGCATGTTCCAGTGGATATAGTGACATGTGTCACTGACATTATTGGCATGTTCCAGTGGATAGTGACATGTGTCACTGACATCATTGGCATGTGCCAGTGGATAGTGACATGTGTCACTGACATTATTGGCATGTGCCAGTGGATAGTGACATGTGTCACTGACATTATTGGCATGTTCCAGTGGATATAGTGACATGTGTCACTGACATTATTGGCATGTTCCAGTGGATATAGTGACATGACACAGTACGCGACATACTGACACTGTCGCGGAACTGGTTGCCGTCTTGTGACAGTAGTGACTGACAAATGAGCTGAGCAGCTATACTGACGTAATTGTGAAACAAACGCCTATATAAATTGCCTATTTTAGTGATGTTTTAAATTAAACTTTTAAAGTCAGTATTTAAAAAAATAATAATCTCAAAGTAACATGTGGTGACAGTTGAGGAACATACGGGTGGTGTAGCCTATTTGTCATTTGTTTGAGTAGCAAGTAGCCTACATTAAGACAGTAGCAAAAATTTAATTAAAAAACGAGTAATCAGAGTCTGATGTCGATATAAATAATTAGTGGATAATTTATATAATATATAATATAGCTATAATTTATGTACGTAAATTATTTACAAATTTATATTGATATCAGACAGAGTCTGATTACTTTGTTTTTGCTTATACTCATCTGGGTTTAATATTTTACAAATACATTTAAGGAATTGTGTAATAAGAAATAAACCAATTTTTATAAATCTGAACATGCATTCTTTCTGTAGATATCATATCATCACATAATTCTCCGGTTGACAGCGGCTACGCTACTGGAGTTTGATAAGGTCATAACATACAGCGACATGTACCGCGACAATGTCATTGGCACATGAAGCAATTCATCAACATGTCACTTATTGGCACATGCCATTATCCACTGACACATGCCAATGAAAACCACGTGCACCAGACGACTGCGTCATGTGCCACATATTGCCAATGACACATGCTGCTATCTGTTATGTATGGTGTGATGGACGGCAGAACATTTGATTAATAATACGATGCTTTCAGACATTACATCTCGGTCTTAATTTTTACAAACATTGGGCTTCGCCATATTTTTAATATCGTGGTCCGTTGTATGCATTTATATTTACTATGGTTCTTTTTTTTTTATAATTTAGACAATGTATTTACCTACATATTGTATACAGTTGTTATGATAACACATTTATCTCTATTTGCATATAGGACTGACAGTTCAGCCGTGTTATTTGTAACTATACAAAAAATACAGTAGAAAGTATTTAGCTATTTTAGTAAAATGTTCTTATTAAAGTGGTACTTACAAGCAGGAGTATGTTGTTTGTGCACCACAAATTGACCCTTAACAATCAGGTATTTCAAATAATTGTAAACTAGTATGAGAGAAAATGCCCGAAACCATTGTAAAGTGACACATAGGCCTACCATTGTTAAATTAATTATGAAAACTGGCACCAATCATTCAGAAGTGTGCTGGACACTCACAATGGCTTTTCACAATGCAGAGTAGTGTACATCTGTAGATCCTATATTAAACTGAATATCTATTATAATGTGGATACAACAAGTCAAATATTTGAACAAAACATGTGGGCATCTCCAGAAGGAATATATATTATGAATTTGTAGTTATTGTAGACTAATCCCCAATGTTTAGTCACTGGTAGCTTTTAAAATGCATACACCTTTTTCAGTAAGCAGAGACAGTAAAAGAGACTCGACAAATATGTAAGTTAAAGTAATGGCTTTTTTATTCTCTATAGTTGTGTTTCCAGAAAGCACACCATTAAAATCCCCTTTTTCATTAATTTGTCAGGCATTACTGGTAATATAAAGAAAAAGATCTATCTTTTGAACGTTCAAACATACTTTAGTCAGTAATTGTATTGTTTTTGTGACCATACCTTGAACAAAATTTTGCAGGCAGTGGCACCGGGATCATTATTATTATATATATTTTTTTGGTTGTATTGTTTGACTCTTTGTCATTTTTATTTCCATGTTTTGTCATCATGTTCAATAGTTTTTTTTGTGAAGTCTGGAGATCCCTGGAGGCCAAAAAACAAACAAACACCTAAACTGGTCAGCCAGGACTTAGTTTGCTGGTTTTAGATGAGTTTTGGCACTTTTCAGCTTAAACCAATCAAGACCCTTGATTACTTCTAACAAGAGTGTTAAAAGAGAATACATTTTCTTGCTGCAGGTATGGAAAGTGTTCCATCTTTTCCCCCTTTTAATAAATGCAGTTGATGCATTAGCATACTTCAAATTATTGTAACTTAACTATGCCAGAGGCCATAACAACTTCAACCGCATAGCTGCAAATCTTCTCAAATCTTTGTAGAAGAAGTATGGTCACCTTAAAAAGAAGAAGAAAAAAGTACTTTTTCATCAAACAACAAATAACACAAATCAACTTCAATCATTAAGATAATTACCACATACTTCTGGAATCATAACATCAAATATGTAGTTAAGGTTTTCAAGATCCTCATCTGCATCCACTGCTCTCTTAATTTTGTCAGCAAGTTTGATGAGCTATTAAATATGATAATATTGAATCATTTAGGATAATAAGGAACTTGTTGTAATATAACAATAACATATACTGCAAGTAAAATAAGATTCCTCACATCACTTTCGCTGAAAAAGCACTGCTTTGGCTTCAAGTGCTGCTTGAATTTCAGTGATGTCTCTGGATATTTCCAGAGGTAAAACCGACAGGATTTGATGTCCCCATTGTGAAAAGCTTCATTTAAAGCCTGTTGGAACAGAATTATGTTAAAATGGTATATATATATGGGAAGAAATGTTAATTGTGATTTTATAGTACTCACTTTTATGTCTTGATCTGAGATTATGTTTTCAATACCAAGTCTCAGAGCCTTCCGAGTGCTACAAAGACACAATAATGTAGATGTTATCAACATTAGGTTATGACATAGCATAGAACAAAAAACAGGCTATAGAATAGTTGCTGATTATTCAGAAGAGGACAATGAGCCAGTGACACCACAAAAGGTTGTTAATAAGTGGTTAGCTAAATCAAAGTTTATGTAGCTTTATACTGATTATGAAACATGAATTGAAGTACCATAATATTAATGTTGAGTATCTTTTGTTCCTATTTATTTCTAGCATGATCAAACTTTTCAGTGAAAATAAAAATAAAATGTCATTATGGCCTAGACCATGATCCAACTCCATGTTTCTTTATGACAGTAAAAGCTTTCTATTTAAACTTACTCATCAAAAGTGTATGGTTGTGTCAAATCACATCCACATTTGAAAGTGCCTTTTTTGACATCTGCTTCCTTCACTCCAGCACAATCTGTGTGTAGCCAGCCCAAACACATGTCACACTGTACCCACAAGGTCTTGACAACACTGGGATACAATGGCCTGTGAATAAGATACACATGGTATAATAAGTGTATTCACCTAAAAATATACAGTAAAATGTAAAAACAAACAAGGCCCTTTGCCCACTTTCTGAAAACAGCACACACGCAAGTCACCTGCCATACACTCCATAGGTTTTTCTGGGTTTTTCATTGATTCCTATAATGAAAAATAATAACAATGTTCTGTTCCTGTAAATTATTAGTCTGAAACATTTTTCGAGTTAAAACAATAATAAGACAACCAACCTCTACAACAACATCTTTTACTAAGTCTGTTGCATGATATTCTCGTAGATATTGTGTTTGTGACAGACCAATGGTCTCTTTTCTCAACCTGAAGCCCTTCAGCTCCATCTCCGCCATCTGTTCAAGGTGAACAAAAATGAAAGATGAAACATTAGTTGTGTATTTTCTAAATTAGTCAGACCATAACATTTTACCAGTCTTTTTCTGATGAAATAAAAACAATGTTCTTTAAAGCTAGCTAAAAATTTTGAAATTTTGAAAAAAAAAATTTTATAAACAAATATATTTATTATAGTCTTTATGTCTTACAGTGCATACAAACACTCCACAGTTGTTTGCATCACCCTTGCTCTGCAGCCACTGTGGTGGATAAGAGATAATCCAATCAGCAAGTTTCCATGTGTTACTGAAGGCATCACTGATGAAGAAACATATGCATAGACAGAGTCACGGACAAGAACATTATTACACACTGCTGATCTGAATGCAATATAAAAAAGTGCATCCAGACTGATCATTTGTATTGAAAGTTCATTCAGATTACCCTGCCTGTATATTAATCTGAAATATACCATTATGTAATAGTCATTTATGACTAAGAGATTATACATGGTTACTTCACAGTAGACTAAAATACATCTTTAATGCAGTTTGACTGAATGGTCAATGTGCTTTATATGTATAGCTTTCCTGTAGCACAAACAGTAGAGCGTTGGGTTTGATTCCCAGGGAAAGTAAGAACTGATAAGAATGTAAATCTGAACCTTGAAATGCAATGTAAGTCGCTCTGAATAAAAAATGTCTGCCAAATGCATAAATGTTAAATGTACCTAATATGCTGCAGCACAGAAATTTAAAAAAGGGTAGAAATACATTACCAAAGTATTTCCATATGACTCTTTGGTATATCTTTGTAAAGCTCCATGGAATCAAACACCCGGAACTCATGACTTTGACCACAAACACCTTTGAGTTTGAAGATATTAAAAGGAAAAGATGTACATAAAAATAGAATTAAAAAAGAATGAATATTTAAAATAAATTATTAGGATCTAATTATTTCAACTAACCCACAAAATGAAGTGGTTCCCAAACTCAGGGTTCTCACTCTTACTGACACATCGAGGAAAAACCACAGTGTCACTTCCTTTAAGGTTCTTTTCAAAATTAAAAAAAACAATTCTGTGTAATAATTGCTATTACAAAACAGTCCATAACAATCTACACACACACACACACATTATATAATGAAAAGTATACCTTCATGCATGATAAATTTCGAGGGGATATTTTTGTTTGAGTGATCCAGTCTCTCCACCAGCAAATAAATGTAAATGTCGGGAGCATCACAAACTTTCAGAAAATATAAATAATTATTACATAAAAAAAAAAAAAAAATATATATATATATATATATATATATATACATACAGTGTATAATTAATTCAATAAGTATTTTTTATTAAATCTCTTAGAAAAATAGTATATGTACTTACATTGGGTGTTGTAGATGCAAGCTGTGCTACTCTAGTATTGACAGCCTATTACACATAAATACGTGTTAATGTTTCATACTAATTTTTTTTATACTTTACAAAACGTATATTCTTTCCCCCTACATTACCGTACCCCTAAACCTACTCATCACAGAAAACTTCCTGCATTTTTAGAATAAAAAAAAGAAAGTCACAGGACACAAGTGTCCTCGTAAACCATGATTACATTAATACCCATGTAACCCAAAAAACACAGTACATACTTCATCAGTCAGCCATGGTTGGTTGGGTAGGATGTCTTCTGATTCAGGTAAAATGGATTGTGCTGAATATAGTGACTGTAGGTCTTTAATTGTTGCTGTGCAGTTGTCAACTTGCACAAGGACTGAAGTACGATTTTGTACAATGCAGTACAATTCAGAAAGCTTGTCCTACAGGTAAATAATGTAATGAAGAATGATAACACAATTATTATGATGACATTTCCAACATGGCATGATTTTGTTATTGAAAATCAATTTGTGCTAAACCAAATCTAAATATTTGCAATGATACCTTGTTTTCCTTTAAGATGGGGAAAAGTGATGTGTTAAAGTGTAGTCCTTCACCCGAGATTAATTCTTTCTTCTTTTCCTTGATCCGTTCAGGAATTTGAAATCTTGAGTCAGTGCCTCTATCTGTTACAATTCACAGTGATTAGATCAACGTTTATGCAAGATAGTTATAAGGTTAAATGCACAAATTAAGATAAGATTTCTATCAATCTCACATGTAGTGAAGAGACTCAGTCTGCCATCCAGGGCAACTTCAGCTGCTCCTTGTGTCTGTCTCAGCATTTTGTCCATGAATGATTTATTCACTTTACAGCTATGCAAATGGAACACCAAGCGAAGTGCAAACATAAAATGAACATCTTTCAGCTGACAAAGAAAGTATCGAGAGTTGGCAAGTTCCCGGTTGAGTTGCTCTGCCATTGAAGAGTTAATGAGACCAAGGAGCTCTGGGACAAGATCAAGGCTTCTCAGTTTCTCTTTTTCCTGTTTTTGGTTACGTTGATGAAAGCGGTCATATAATGAAAGTCTATCTGACGTTCCTGTGATAGGGTGAGGTTTGTCAAGTTCTTCAGTGGCTTCATTTCCTTGACTCTGGACACGTCCACCTTCAGTCATAGTTTTAACCCAGGGTAAATGGACAACAAGCTCCTTAGCTGAGGCCTTGGCCACATTTTCAGCTGTGGCCTCACACAGTCTGCCATCAAAAGGCCTGAAAAATGCCTGTCGAGTTCTATTGTTAGCATGTCGTGCAACACGTCCAGCTACATCTGAAATGTAGATAGTCGGTGGAGTTTTTAAATTCAAAAGAGCGTCAACGTGGTCCCTCGCTGACTCTTGCCACCAAAGAGGTGAACAAACGTAAACAACTGCATGTGGGCAGCCAACATGGAGAACACCACCTGAAACAAGAATAGACAAAAGCTAAAAGATTTCTTCTAACAAAATGGAAAAACTGTACATGGTTGCCATACCTCCAGTCTTCTGTAGTTTGATGAACATTTTGGGGTAAATGTCTTTGTATAGAAGTAGCTCCTCCAAGCGATTAATGATATCTGAGGCAGAGCCAGCAACAGATACTCCAAGTTGTGCACATGCTGCCAGCAGCTCACTTTTGGAAGGCTTGAAAAAGAAATGTAACTATTTAGTTTTTTTCTTCAAAATAAAATGTGTGCTTATAAGTAATAATTATGGCATAGTAATACCTTTTTGGATTCAAGCAATTTTAGTACTGTGTCCTCAACAGCATGTGAGTCCACGGGAGGTGACTTGTCACTTAGACGATCTGAAAACCCTTTGAGGATCTCTGTTTTTGTTAAAACTTTTCCAGCTCTGCAGGAGGATCCAAGCCAAGGGGCAAAAGATGAGTAGGACAGTTCACTGGAGAAAGGGTTTCTCTCCTTTGTTTCTATGTGTGATGTAGGGGGAAAGGACAAATTATCTATCTTAGCAATTATGTAGTATTTAAATGACAATCCATGTGATCACGTAAATCAGTGTTTGTTAGTTTAGTTCTTACCATTACTGAAACCAACACAAATTAATTCCTTTTCCAATGATGACCATCTCTCATCAACATCAACTCTAAGGTCACTTGGTTGTACATTCTGAGTACATGGTCTCTTCAGGAGATTGACTAGTGGAAAAAATTGTCATAAATTCGCTACACCAATCATAAATAACTGTTATTTATATATTATTATTACACTGTAATTTCTATAAATAGCTTACCAGGTAAATCAAATGCCACCGTCCAATTACCATCAGCAATTAGGATAGGTGGTTCATGGCCACAGCGAATACAGGAAAAGTCGTAGCTATATCTTTTCATTGCCCAGAAATGAAAAATTGCTTTCCTCAGGGTGTTGTGGTGAATTGTAACTTGAAGAAGGTCCTCCATCATTGACAGAAATCGCCCAATGGCCGTGTTTGTCTTTAAAGTGTGGTAATTAAAAAAATATACCTTAAAATACATTAAAATCAATTTGACATGCTGTTCATATGGATTACAAATAACTTTTTCTTACGTTTAGGGCAGATGTCATCATTGCACATAGACGAGTTGTCAAAATAATACTATTGTTGAAATTATGAAAACCTGAAGTGTATTCCTGAAACCTGACTGGTGTCTTGCAGGTCAGGCAGTATTTAACACACACTGTAACACCTTTATTAGAAAAAAACAAAACAAAAAAACATACTTTACTGTGGCATTATCACACATTTGCAAATGTTTTCATTTTTAATTTAATGTACAAACCTTTTTTCACTGAATCTATATGTCGTAGACTGACGCACTCTTTGTTGCAACCACTGGTTCTGTAAGACCTGGTGGGGTGGGCCCAGGGCAATAAGGACATGTTTCCTCTGTGGGCTCAAACCTTATCGGGACCTGACTTGCCTGAGTCCTTAATTTCTGCGGCAACATTTCTGGTATTCTTTTGTTTTCCCAGAGATAATTGGTCATTGCAACTAATTGGTGCTTCTTTAGTCCTTCACCTTCAACACCAAGTTCAATCTCTTCATTTTCAGAGGGGTCCCCTGACAAGTTACTGTCTGCTCTGAAGGACTCAATTAATAAATCTTCTCTTTCTGGGAAGAGCCACCACATTGCCATATAGATATGGACGCATCGATACTGTTTCTTTGTGCTTTTACAAAGGCAATACCAGTCCCCCAACAATTTGTCAAAGGACACTCTTGTCCCCCCAAAGAGGCACCTTCTTTCTTTCTTTCCTGAATAAATGGAAAAGTAAACAAATCGGCCAGAATATCCATGTTTCTCAAAGAAAATAGGAAAAACAGAGCAGATTCCCTCTGATGACGCTAAACTGTTAAGTTCAGTGCACTCCGTCATTCTGGTGGTGGACATCAGTCCTTTTTCCTGCATCGTCTTCAAAGTTTCTTCTCTAACAGGCTCAGGAGGAATGTATGGTGGAGCAGAAGAAACTCTGATTAAATGCTCACACTCTGCACCAGGCTTTCCACTAAGTTTAGCCAGAGTCATGAACTCCCGGCACTCTGCTACCTCACAGGCAATGACTTGAGAGGTGGTGCTTTTCTGCATATGTATTGGGACTCTTTGGCCTCTACTATTTTTGGCTGTGATGAAGACACCTTGCTGCACATCAACACAGTAAACAGGATCGGTTGTTGCATGAAACTCATTTTCATGTCTACGAAGACTCCCTGCTGTAGTAAAAGAGGATGAGCAGTGGCAACACATAAAGCTCTGCTCACCAACAGGAGCACTCGCTGCATTTTCATTTTTCTTTGGCTCACCTAAAAATGTAAATAAATAACAGTAGCAGTTTCAGAATTAGCGAGTGAGTTTGATTAGTATGTCATATGTTGTTATGTACCAGGCTTAATTAATAGCTATGGACCATGTTATGTACACATACTGAAGACCAAGACTAAATGCCATTGAAATGAAATGAAAAGAAATGCTATTGAAATGGCTGAAAACATTAAGTGTCGTAGGCTTGAAATATCAACAGAAAATTATAACTATGCAAATATAAAATTAACAAATTCATACTTTTCTTTTGCAGGTCTTTGAATGGTGTTACCATGCAACCTGCAAAACAAGTATATTAAGTCAGGGACAACAGTAATTTTAATAGGTTATGTGTTTGGCAATAGCATGATTAATAATCATGTAATATAATAATTAATTCTTACCATGTTTCTGCAGATGATCTTCAAATGCATTTCGCCTTTGTAAAATCCTGTCACACTTAAAGCAATGCCAGTGACTTCTTTTTAATTTGTCAATTTTGTCACAAAAGCATGGTACAGTGAACAGAACTGTTAGGAAGCACATAAAGAAAATAGTAGTGTATAATGAAACTAATAGTTTAGTGAATAAAATATGTTACAAAACCAATATATGCTCACCAAAATCACCATCTTTAAAGTGCACAGCATATTGAAAATGCTTTTTTTCCAGGTGCTCTTCTGACCCAACCACAGCCTGTCTGCATAGCTGGCAATTTTTTCATTCATTGACCTTAATTAAACTAATACGGTCTTCGAATGTTTGAAGACCTGAGGGACAAAAAATATATTATATACAATACTGCACCTAATATACAATTGCGTTACTCTATTCATATTTTATCATATACTATATAATTTTATAGGCCGAAGTTAATAGTTTATAGTGGTATGCGAATATAACATTTTACGATATGACAGAGTAACGTTAGGCCTATGCTTTTATACTAGAGCTATAACACTACATAATATACATATTATAATAGTCAATGAAATCTACATCATTTTAAGTTATTTATATTTAAGGGTATTCGATTTTCGGGAACTTTTACCTCGATGTTTTACACTACATTGACTAAAGTTAACGTAGCCTAATCATCTAACGTTATCCATCCTCAATAGCGACGAGGAAACCGCTTTACTTACCGTTCATGGTTGACCGAAAGTAGTTAACCGTTCATTATCTGTAGTTCACTTATATCGACATCAGACTCTGATTAGCCAACTCGGTTTTTTTTTTTTGTTTTTTTTTTTGTTGCCTACTTACTGTACTTGCTTTGCTACTCATACAAACGACAAATAAACTACCCGTAGTCCGTAGATGTTCCTCAACTGTTGCAAATTTTAGGTTATTTCGCGCTGGCCAGGGTGGACTTACTCACACCTACTGGCGTCTATGCAGCATCATCCAAAAATAGAGGTTACAGTTAAGTAGCCTAACGGATGCGACTGTTCATGCGCTATTCATAATATTGCTATTCGTAGTAACTTCTGATTTATTCGTTGTGTTTCCTAGGATGGGCAGTTTGCGTGATCAACAACATTGGCATTACATTTTTTTAACATTCAGTGGCTAATATGCCACTCAGATACTGATGTGTCACAAACTGTCATGTTTGAGAAAAAAGTACTTTAAAACGTTTAATTTGTTTAAAAAACATCACTAAAATAGGCAATTTATATAGGCGTTTGTTTCACAATTACGTCAGTATAGCTGCTCAGCTCATTTGTCAGTCACTACTGTCACAAAACGGCAACCAGTTCCGCGACAGTGTCAGTATGTCGCGTGTCGGTGTCATGTCACTATCCACTGGCACATGCCAATAATGTCAGTGACACATGTCACTATCCACTGGCACATGCCAATAATGTCAGTGACACATGTCACTATCCACTGGCACATGCCAATAATGTCAGTGACACATGTCACTATCCACTGGCACATGCCAATAATGTCAGTGACACATGTCACTATCCACTGGCACATGCCAATAATGTCAGTGACACATGTCACTATCCACTGGCACATGCCAATAATGTCAGTGACACATGTCACTATCCACTGGCACATGCCAATAATGTCAGTGACACATGTCACTATCCACTGGCACATGCCAATAATGTCAGTGACACATGTCACTATCCACTGGCACATGCCAATAATGTCAGTGACACATGTCACTATCCACTGGCACATGCCAATAATGTCAGTGACGCATGTCACTATCCACTGGCACATGCCAATAATGTCAGTGACACATGTCACTATCCACTGGCACATGCCAATAATGTCAGTGACACATGTCACTATCCACTGGCACATGCCAATGGAGACCGGATGTGCCAATACGCATAGTGACATGTGCCATTGGCATCTGCGCGTCAGATGCCCATGTCACTTAATGGTAAAACTGCTACTGCCATTTTGGGTAAAAATAGAAAAATAATACTAAAGTACTTAGTAACGTATTTACTTGAGTAGTTTCTAAGCAAACTACTTATTTACTCTTCATATTATTTTTCAGTACTTCTATTTGTACTCAAGTAAATTATTACTTAAGTAGCAATACTTTTACTTGAGTACAATTTGTTACTCTTTCCACCACTGAACACGGGCTATGTCTGAAACTGCCCCCTGTAGGGCACTATTTGAGGGGACAGCCATTTGTGGTGTTACAAACCATAGTTGACGTTCAATGCACTCGTTCGATCCCACAATGCACTGCAATAACGAGTTTACTGATATACACTTAACGGCTAGAGAATAAAAATAATGCACTGTAATAAGGGTCATGCCAAATAAATTCCCGCGTCTCGCCTGAAGATGGCGCTCGCAGCTGAATCATCTATCCATCCATACAACCTGCAAAATTACAACCTGGTCCAAAATGTGGTTACCCTACAGCGTAGAGGTGTAAATTGATTTATAATCAATTATTAAATTGTTTAATTAAGGTTTATACATTTTAGTTTCCATGACAGATTTCAAGATAAATATTTTAATTAGCCTTCCATTGGAGCATCCAGTTTGCTAAGTTTCAAATAAACAGCAAGCACAAACTTGCAAGCCTTCCTGTGCACTCGTGTCCGAATTTACTCACTCGTTTTTATTCACTCCTTCAAGTGGGTTATTTGTAATGTAGGGAATGGTGAATTTTGAAGTGTACTTTTGTCACTTTTTAAGTATTTTGAATAGTGAATTTCTAAGGCTGAAGATCTTGATTAGCTTGTTCAGGTGTGTTTGGTTATGGCTAGAGTTAAACTCTGCCAGAAAGTGGACCTTGAGGCCTGTGTTATTAATAGATATCTGTAAACATTTTGTGGTAGGCTACTGTATGCAAAAATCTAATCTCTTTTGTAGTGTTTAATGGACGGAATAATATTGTTAAGAACTATTGAATAAAAGCTTGAGGAGGAAAAAAGGATCCAATATCAAATCCCTGTGGGGCGTAGCCAGTTTAGTTCAAATTGAATATGATTGATCCTGTTCATTAGTCCACATACAGTAGAGTCTGCAAATACCCTACATGCCGCATGGTGGCGCATGGTGGCGAAAGAAGATTTGGGGTGGCAAGCCAAACGCTAACGAGTCGATTACAAAGTGTGTTCTGTGAGAGATATCTTTAACCAGTTGGGGCAGCAGGTAGGAGGGGACTAGATAGCTATCCGGATGAAGTGACACAGTCTATGGTTGAAAAACAACAAGAGCAGGATCATCTTGACCTCCTCCTCTTTCACACTGCGCGTGCACGGTAACTAACCATGTATTTGCAATAAGCAAATATACGATTCTCAGCAGATGGATTACGTAAAACTAAAGAAAATGCGTAGGCCTACTGCATAGAAAGGAAGAGAAGGAGACAAAGATAATCAAGAACATGGCAACACCTGTAAGTTGATCTCAGCCCTTGTATAAACAGTTTTTTTGATTCTGTGTCCCTCTAGAGAGCATGTTTGAACCGAAGGAGACAGAATACAGTAGAGTCTACTGTATTGTGTTTAACCTTATGTTGTAGCCTACATAGCTATAATTGGATCGCTGACAACAGAACCGCATTAAAAAAAACTAAAAAACAAGAGTAGGCTATGGGCAATCCGGCTCTTTTTTGTGAACCGGCTCGTTTGACTCAGCTCACTGAAAAGAGCCGGCTCTTTTGGCTCACAAACGGCTCTTTAAAAAAAAATCACGTTTTGCCTATGATAGGTGTGAAAACAATTCTAATTAAATTATTAAATGAAATCATACTCACAATTTCTTTAAAAGTGCATTGATTTGTTATGAAAAAATAATACTATTAAACATTTGCATTTCAATTACAACTTTTGATGTATGGAAACAACATTCAAAACAAATACAATCTGAATCTAAACAATTTAATAGAACCCATATTAAAGAAAAATAAATAACTGAAAGGATTAAACTGGTCCCTCTTTTTCTCTCTTCTTTATTGGCATGTTATAACCAGCATGAACCATCTCACTAGTTATATTTTGTATAACTAGCATGAACACACACACACACACACACACAATGGCTAGGCCCCTCCCTCATGCCGTATAATTGGTTGACACCTCGTGTATGATTGACAGGAACAGAACGTGAGGCTGATCAAACAGTCGAAACGAATGTGTGCACCTTTGTAAAGGCCTATAATAATTTTTTTTGTTCTTTGAATTAGTCAATCATTTTAAATAAAAAAATCATTCATTATTTCTTTATTACATAATGATTTAATTTCTATAGGCTATATTTTTAAAAATAGAGTCGGCTCTTCAGATATGCGAGCCAGCTCCCGTCGTTCACCTACAAGAGCCGGCTCTTATAGCCGACTCATTCGCGAACGACCCATCACTAGAGTAAGCCTAGTTCTCGACCGAACTTAACAGATTGAGAGCAGCTAAAAGGTTTTGCCAACTTTAAAAACCCCAGCATATCTGAATGCATTAGCAAACTCAGATGATCAGCACAGCAGCTCAATGTCAAAGCAGGAGGTTTCGGTTTATTTTATTTTTTTTATGTGCACGCGCGCGTATTCATCTCAGCTGTTTTCTCTATACAGCAGTCAGCTGTCCCACCCACTCTTTTACTTTCCATTTCGCTATTGTTGCAACATCATGTGAAAACCCAGCATGTGACTGCACATAACACTCACCACTCTTTACAAGTCCACTCATAAGTAGCTGCATTTAGACATTCTACAGTTTGTCATTGAATCTTGCTAAGTTTGTTTTTATTTTAGCCAAACATGGTGGAGGTAGACCTGCACGGACTGTTTGAGGATAACAAAACCTTCGACTATTACGATTATGAGTACAAGGAGGTGGTCTGCCCGTCCAGCACAGTCTCTGGTGCCTTGGCGGTCTTCATTCCCCTGCTTTACTCTGTGGGGCTCTTATGGGGTCTGCTGGGAAACGGACTGGTGCTGGTAATACTGTGGCGTAAGAGGCTGAACCTGAGTGTGATGGACATCTTTATCTTTCATCTGAGTGTATCAGACACTCTGCTGCTGCTTACACTGCCTCTCTGGGCTGTAGATGCGGCTAAGGGATGGAACATGGGCACAGGGTTTTGCAAACTGGCTGGAGCTCTGTTCAAGGTGAGTTACTGTATAGGCTTCTGGATTGCTCTGATAAGTCTGTAGACTTCACTGCGTTGAATGCCATTTTTATTGTATAAACAGCTACAATCATCAGACATGATTGGAAGAGTTAATGAGACTCTGAAATTCAGGTTACCATAGTATGGATGGATTGGAATGACAGGTTTTAGATATCAGACAAAATGGATATCTTCTGACGGGATCTGGTAAAGAGACCGTTGTTTTTAGAACAAATACATTTTTTGTGTTATGTGAACTTATTTTTAACAGTGACATGAAGCTATGACGTGAGCTAATCTATTATTTTATTCGTAAATGCATAAAAAATGTATACTTCACTCACTCACTTGAATATACCTCTTCTATAATAAGCATGTTTTTATCCATTTTTATATTTTTGGGGGGGATTAAGTCATAAATGGCATGGTAATACAGCAATCCTGATATCAGTGAAGAAAAAAATCTTTAATATTTCATATCATTCTTTTTAAATTGTCTGCTGAATATAAGTTGTTTGGTGTGACCAACATGAAGAATAAACACATAAAACAAGATAATTTGACCTTTTTATGACAAGGCAAGGTTAGTTCAGGTTGTAAAATGTCATGTGGTGTGACTCCCCAAAAACTTGATATATTAATTATACTTATGAATTAATAATATTTGTAAAAATACCTTTTAGCTTTACAGACATAATTTTTGGTCAGGCTGTCATACAAAGAAAACATGTTGAAACGTTTTTGAAAACCATATGAGACCAACATACTATGTTTTTAAATTGTATTTCCCTTTTTGTTTTGTGGACATTTTGGGTACTATAGTATTGTAATAACTATTCTCTTTCTTAATCTCTTCAGATCAATTTCTACTGTGGTGTCGTCACGTTGGCCTGCATCAGTGTTGACTGCTACCTGTCCGTCGTCCATGGAGTACAGATGTTTTCCTGTAAAAAACCTATGGTGGTTTACTGTTCCTGCCTGCTTATCTGGATCTTTTGCCTGATCCTTTCCATCCCTGATTGGATCTTTCTGAGCCACTTAAAGGGTAAAGGGGAATGTATTCACTTTTATCGACCTGATTCCTGCCGTCTTGCCTCTCGTTTTCCACATCTTGTGAGCTTTGTTCTACTTGTGCTGCTGTTCTGTTGTTTCTTCGTCCTGCTGAAGCTATGGCACGACTCCAAATGCCAGAAGAAGAAGGGCCGAAGTACAGCTGTCATTGCAGCCCTTGTGCTGGCTTTCTTCGTTTGCTGGACACCCTACAACATTACCTTCATCGTGAACACGGCTCAGCCAGTGGAGAGCGTCTCCTCAGCAGGGGCAGATGAGTGTAAAGGGAGGCAGTGGACAGCTAGCAAAATAACGGCCATTTTTGGGCTTCTCCATTGCATTGTCAATCCTGTTATTTACCTTTGTCTCTCTAAAGAGTTCCGGCGACGCGCACTGACTATAATAAAGTTCAGTGCTTGTAAAACAGACAGTAATGAGGTTTCGCTTTGGGACTCTAGTGGAGTGAACAGTAATGCTTCTGTCCAAGAGGAGCAAGGTTCACTTCAACCTATGAATGACATTAAACCATCAATAAAAACACAGGATTATGATACATGAATCATGAATACAATTCATGACTGCTGGATGCTCTGACTCTCATAATTCCTGAAATGTATTTTATGAATACTTTATTTAACATAGCACATAAGCATTAGATAATTGACATTACTATGCAATAATAATGGTGGACGACAAAGAGTCTTCCGGAGGGTTTTGTACATGCATTCTGGTAAAATCTAGCCTGGTTAAAACCAGACCCTTCTCAGTTGTAACTGAGTTAGGGTCTGGGGAAGGTTCATTCACAGCTCATTTCCAAAGGGGCGTCACCAACGGATGTCGCTCAAATGCCTCTGTAAGCATAGACCTTAAAACCAGATCAGATCGATCGCCATCTTGTAAAGCCCGCCTCAACGTTTGTGATTGGTGCCTCGATTTGGAAAGATTGGAAATGAGCTTGAATGGGCTCTTCGCCAGAGTAACTTGCAGAGCAAATCTAAATTTGCCAGAAGTTCGTCTGGGTTTTCCCAGGCTAGGTAAATTCTTCATTGTACTAGATAATGAAGTAAAACATTATGCTCTTATTAAGAAATGCTGGCCAACTCATTTGCACTTCTAATGTAAAATGATCATACTGGTGATTATTGCTCTGTCCAATGTGATATTTATTCATTTTTTCACTGTACTGTAAGTGTTTTGGAATAATGTTCCGAAACAATATTTGGCATTTTGGCCGATACTGTGCCTGATAATAGAACTGTTCATTTCCACTTGTCAATTTCAAAATCAGCCTTGTCAATGAATAATACATATTGCAACTATGTAAATGTCAACTGTGTTGCATGCATTCATGAATGAACCATACATTATCTGCTAGTTGGGAGAAATAGTTTTGAAATGTGACAGAAGTTCATCACCACCATCAGCGGGTCTGCAGATGAACAAGATATCATTTCTGCTCTCATGATAGGAAGTCATGTCAGTTTCTTAACCATTAATTTTTTTTTTAAATGTCTTTAGATCAGTGGTCTCTAGAAGGGTGGGTCCTGTCGCTTACATAAGTGTTAAGGAAGTATATGAATGAACACAGTGCTCTTTTAATGTCCTATCTTCACTTTGAAGTGAAAGCTTATTATGTTCGGCTACTTCTGTTTTACTGAAAATATTAAGTAAATGTTCCTGAAAGAAAAAATATTAGAAATAAATTTTGGTTTATTAATTGCTCGCCAAATGAGGAATAATGATTTGACGTTTTAGTAGTTTCCTGTGAGATGGGGTCATGAAAGATTCTTTTCCCATGTAACATAAGAAAGTTTTCTTCTAAAGTCTTTTGGGGGAAGTACCTTCTTCCTTTGTAATATACATAGCACTTACAGGGTGAATTAGTAATTGGGAAAGACCGTTGTTGCGATTTTTAGGGATAAATAATTTTCCCTTCTCATGAGTGGAATATCCCCAAGGACAGACATGATGACAGAGAGAAGAAAAAGAGGGGATTTGTATGTGCTCTAGTCCTTGTAAAGTACTGCAGTGTAGTGTTCTTCTAAATACTTTAAGGATATCATCATCTTTGTTGATGTGTAGTTACGATTTTTTTTTAACTTATCCGTAAACTGCCAAAGCACATTTTAATACATGTGATCCACCCTAATGACTTTGTCAGCATAGTGAACTTTCAATAGACAGTTTTCTTAGAAAGTTGTGTGAAATTTGACCGTGCTATGGAACAGTAAGACTTTCTGGTATACACACAAAAATAACCACATGTGTCTCACCCTCCTCAGTTCCTTTTTCTGAAACAGAACATGTGATGAGCATTACTGTGTAGAAAGACAGTATGATTACATTGTCATACGATCTGATATCATCAGTATTCATCAGATATTTCCCATGAGTCATTATTACATTAAGAAAACTGAACAAACTTAAATTAGATATAGAATTTTGAGAATCTCAGCTATAAACATTACAAACATATACACTTTCAGTATGATTGTGTGACTGAGGATGACAGTTTTTACTGACATTTGTGAGGTACAGTATCGTTAAGAGTAATGTAGATCATTTTCTATTTATCTCCTTTTCTAGTGTGAACTGATAGTCAGTGCTCTTTGCCCAGTTTTTGCATCCAGTGTTTTGAAATGGATTTTTTGTTTGTTTGTTTGTTTTAGCCAGACCATGGCAAAAAAAAGTAGTGTGTGTACTGTCATAACCCTGGTAGATGATGGTTAGAGTGATTGAATAGATTGAGCATCACGAGTTTCATTAGGCCTACAGTAATTGTCTACACAGACCTGTTTTGACATGCCTTGGTATAACTGGTCTGTCAACTTTTGAGAACTGGGTCATGTGTGTAACCTTACCACACTGGTATTATGTAAGCAGAGGTAAACAGTTATAGCCTTAGCAAATTAACAAATATAAATCTAAAGGTTATTATGAGACCAATAATGTTATGGCAGTGTGTTTATATTAATTTGCACTCCTCAGCTGCCCCCTAGAGGCTTCAATGAAAAGGAAAACATATTCTGAAGACCAAATGGCCACTGCAGGTAGCTCCTTGGACCTCATCATGGCTTATTTGTCTATATATTTTCAGTTTTTAGTCTGTTTGTAGACAGGTGTGTTTCTTTTCAAAATTATGTCCAATCAATTGAATTTGCCACATGTGGACTCAAGTTAAAGTGTAGAAACATTTCAAAGCTGATCCAGAGAAATGGGATGAGCTGAATTTTAAGTGTCATAACAAAGATATTTTTTTTCTCTTTTTAAAAATTTACATTTTCAAAGTTATCACAGATCTGCCTTTTTATATTGTCTTTTAAAAATTATTTAAATTTTTTAAGCATTTTAGCATAAGGCTGCCTGTAACGTAATGTAAAGAAAATGGACTTGAATATTTTTTGAATGCACTGTAAAATGGGTGCCTTAATAATGAAATTGTGTGGTTATTTTGGGTACAGCAGTTTATTTCCCTTCACATGTAGTAGACTAGAGACAAAGACATTTGATCAGTGAGCATACTACTGCTTCCTTAAATGCTCAATTTATTCTCACTGAATAAAAAATAAAGTATTTTAATTAATCCCCAAAAAAAAATTTGGTGTTGTCTTTTTGTCCAGTAATCATAGTATAAAAAACCAAATATACTGAATGAAATGGCATCTGTCAAGAGTTGAAACACCTGAACCTAATAATTGAGTATTACATGTCCCCATGACAACTGATTATCAGTAAACAATTGGTAAATGGCAGTTGCCGGCACTATAAAAAGTCCTGTTAGGCAACACTAATACATGTTGGAGGCCAAGTATGTTTTGTATGATTTTTTAGTGGTGTTGTTGAGGTGGTTAGTTGTTGTGTTTTTGTTTGGCCATGGAGGGTAGAGCTAGCCGACTCTTAAGGTATGGTGATAAATTGTAGTATTTGTTAACAAGTGGTGTTCATCTAACAAGTTTTTTTTTTTTTTTTTTCATCTACAGTGTTTCTTTAGCGCTTCTCAGTCTTTGTGTCTGTGACCATATTGGAAGTGGTAAGGTTGATCCAGGCAAATTCTATAATTAATTTTTGTTAGTATATCTGTTTGATTCTGTTGCCTTTGGCTTGCTCAGTTGGGGATATTCAAATTAACCAATCATACCATTGATCAGCTCTACCAAACTTGGATGTCTTTTTTCCAGTAATAAACAAACATTAAGTTGTTTTGATTGATACTGTGAAGCAGCTTTGATACAATCTGTATTGTGAAAAGCGCTATATAAATATACTTGACTTGATTCTTTCTTTTTTTTTCTCCCCCTTTTTTATTTTCTTCTAGTTGGGGGCTTTGTCAGGAGTGGTTATCCTGTATATAAGGCTGGTTTCCCCATGCAGGATGTGAAGCCACGTAGTTCCTACAGCTGGTATGGTGCTGATGTATCAAATCCCGTCAGTCCTCAAAGATCCACGAGTAACGCTTACAGTGCTGCACAAGTTAAGGGTGTGTATAGCAGTGTAAGCTATAGTCCTCAAAATGGCTCTTCTGGTTTTGGACCAGTGACTAATTTATATAAGCCTGGTTCTGACTCTCATACTAGTCAACTTCAAGGATCTCTGATATCTTCAGCTGGTAGTGGCAGTCTTGTTCCTGTGACCACTGCAATGGGTACAAGTATGCGCATTGAGTCTCTACCCGAGCCAACACCGCTCAACTATCAAACTGTTGTACAGTCTAGTAATGAGTCTGTAGCATATAGTAGCCAGCAAATAGTGCAAAACAGCTCCCAGTCCAGTGGCCAATTAGAAGTCAGCAACCAGTCTGCAGTGCAGCCCATTGTCAAGCCTCAGAGAAGTAGACTTCAAGTTGTTTCCAAGTTATTTTCCAGTACCAGGCCAGTCCAGATGTCAAGTTCTACCTTTTTTGTCAAGCCTTTGCAGCAAATAAATGAGTCCTCACAACCCAGCTATCAGTTGGGGCAAGCCAGCTTTGGATATGGAATTGTGCCATTGCTAAGTGGCAAGCAACTAGTGCCGTCACGCTATGGTTCCACAGTTCAGCCTAGTGGTGGGCAGCTAGCACAGGCAAGATACCAACTTGTGGCCCAGCCCAGCCTCCAACAATCGTCTCAAGCCAGCAGCCAAAACTCTGAACAAGCTGTCTCGCAATCTGTGGACCAGTCCAGCGGCCTGCAATCAGCCCAAGCCAGCTCACAATCTGTGGAACCGTCAGGTAGTCTGCTGTCAGCCCAAGCCAGCTCACAGTCTGTGGACCAGACTGGCATCCAACAACCAGCCCAAGCCAGCTCAC